>WBNM01022364.1:0-40379 GCA_013399055.1 Ramphastos sulfuratus | reverse complement strand
GGTTTGTTGGGTTTGGGGTTTGGAGAGGGGTTTTGTATTAGTTTTACAGAGTCATGGTAGCAGTTGAGGGAAAGCTCTGGAGATCATCTAGTCCAACTCCCCTGCTCATGCAGGTTCATTCCAAGGAGGTTGCATAGGATTGTGTCTAGGTGGGTTTTGAGTATCTTCAGAGAAGGAGACTCCACAACCTTTCTGGGCAACCTGTTCTTATTCTTTAAAATCATTTTCAAGCATTGGAATGAGCTGCCCAGGGAGGTAGTGAAGTCACCAACCCTGGATGCGTTTAAAAGTTGTTTGGATGTGGTGCTTGGGGATATTGTGTAGGATGAACCTTGTAGAGCAGGGTTATCAGTTGAACTTGGTGATCCTGAGCGTCTTTTCCAACCTGGATATTTCTGTGATTCTGTGATTTGTAAACCAAAGCCTCAAAGACAGAGAAAATAAAACTCTTGAAGAAAAGGCAAAATTTTACTGTATCTCTTCCAGCAATGAATTGAGTTACATGCTGCAAAGAGATACTGGGACTCTGTTATCTGCCTGTCCTGGCTTTATGAGTGACTTAAGCAAGATACGTAATCCCAGATAAATTTAACCATCCAAAAAGTCAGTGCAGTGATTTAATGCAGAGCTCTGACATGCTTCAGTTGCAACTGAAGTACTTTGTGACCTGTGTCTTAGAGTCGTCTTGGAAATGCATATGGGGTTTCCTTGCTGTTTATACTGAGTAAAAGCTATGGAAAACAGTTATGGAAGTCCAAGTTGTTCTGAAGTGCTAAAGAGAGTGGGCTCAGTGGTCCCATTATGTAGTGCTCTATTTGATTTAGCTCTGTTAAGCAAGTCAAACACAGTCTGTTCGTATGCATCAAGTTGGGTTTTCCTTGGACACTATCAGTGCCCAGACCAATCCTGGACACCCCATCCCTGAGGTGTCTCCACCTCTCTCCTGCTTCTCATGCTGGCTACATCTGTGCTCCCACCCCAAGACTGAGGTAGATGACAAGGGTGTCTGTGCAGATTGCTGCCTCTCCCAGAGTGGGGACCTTTGGGAAGGGGGGACAAGCATTTTCAGGGAGCCACTCCGTGTGGGCACATGCCTATGGGGAAAGCCAGGAATAACCTCACTGCCATCCATGGTTTGACATGACAGCGTGGAACCTTAGGGCTCACAGAATCACAGAATGCCAGGGGCTGGAAGGGACCTCAAAAGTTCATCCAGTCCAACCCCAGTGCAGAGCAGAATTACCTATACCAGATCACAGGAAGGCACCCAGGCAAGTTTTTAATGTCTTCAGAGAGGGAGATTCCACAACTCCCCTCGGCAGCCCATTCCATTGTTCTGTCACCCTCACAGTGAAAAAAGTCCTCCTCACATTTCCGTGGAACTTCCTATCCTTCAACTTCCACCCATCGCCCCTTGTCCTGTCATTGGGTATCACCCAGCAGAGCCTGGCTCCATCCTCTTGGCACTCACCCTTTACAACTTTCCAAACATGAATGAGGTCACCTCTCAGTCTCCTCCAAGATAAAGAGCCCCAGCTCCCTCAGTCTCTGCTTGTGAGAGGGACTGGGCAAGAGGTGCCCAGTTTGCTTTACCAGCCAGTATGAAAAAGTCAGTCCATCCAGAAACAAAGTGCATGGATTTCTTCTGAGGCTTCTAGGATGTTAGTGCTGACACTAAATACTGTGGACAAGCTGGCTGCTGTGGACAAGCTGGCTGGACATTGAAACACAAATAGGTGTCAATCATGTGTGTGCTGGTTTTAAGAGTGCAGTTTATTTCTGTTAGGTTTTTATTAAGGTGCAAGAGTAGCAAAATAAGAAAGATACGGAAAATGTTCTCAGACTTCAATGCTTTATCTCTTTGCCTGATGTTTGAACGAAAGGACTCAGAAGCTGGACGTGAATACTTCTATGTTTTATGACATGTAATCCAACGGCATGGTCATACAGCAGCTGTTTTCTGTGACGTCTGTCAGATAATCTGGTGGTTTTCTAGCTTGGTTCCTGGAAATTGTGTCTTTGGTTTTGCTGAGAATGTTATCGTCGGAGTTGCTACGTGGGAATACAGTGAGATACAGCAGGGAATTACATTTGGGAGTTGCTAATGCGACTATAAATCTGCAAACAGAATGTTTCCAAGCCTCAGGTTTGACTCTGCATTTCAGGATGTACTGGGTTTATGCTTCACTTAAAGGAGAGTAATTTTCTGTATGCAGAAGGCTGTTTCAATTGTTCTTAAAGTTTCTGTAGGAATTTAGTTACTTAAATGAGTGATCAGATACATGGGGTTCAATAAAATTTGTAGCTGTGGATTATGCTTACAAAGACATGGCTCGAATTTAACAGGGACTAATTCTTTTTGCACAGACATATAAAAAGCAAACATACAAATATAAAATGAAGATTGCAGGGTGTAAGACTGCTGAGGGACCTTGATCAATGTCACCGTTTCATTGAGTCATTTGACAACCATTTTGTCCTAGTCCCAGGGAGCATGGTATATGAAAATGTGACGCCAGCTGAATGATAGCTCTTAAATTCAATTCATCTGTGCTTGCCAGTGACTCTGCATTGATGGGTCAAGGTAGCACAACTGTCTGTTCTGGCCAAAAGAGTTTCCCCACCATCACATTTGCTTTTTGAATGATGTTGTTAGAAGCTCACAGAATGGTAGGGGTTGGAAGGGAGCTCTGGAGATCATCTAGTTCAAGGTTTTGGGTCTTACACAGCAAGAAATGTCTCACACACCAATCAGGTACAATGATTATAGCAAGACTTCTGTGATTCTGTGAACTTTGCTTCCAAAATGAAAAAAAAAATAAAACCTAACAAACAGAAAACCATTTAAACTTTGCTATAAACATTCTTTGCTATAAACATGTTTTCTTTTTTTTTTTTTTTTAATACATAAAAACTTATAATGAAGATCACAGAATCACAGAATGTTAATGTTTGGAAAGGACCTAGAAACGTCATCAAGTTCAACCCCTCTGCCAGAGCAGGATCACGTAGAGTGGGTTTTGAACATCTCCAGAGAAGCAGACTCCACAACCTCCCTGGGCAGCCTGTTCCAGACCTCTGTCACCCTCACGGTGAAAAGTTTTTTCTTATGTTCATGTGGAACCTCCTATGCTCTAGCTTGCACCTACTGCCTCTTTTCCTATTATTGGACATCACTAAGCAAAGCCTGTCTATGTTCTCCTGACCTTCACCTTTCACATACTTATAAGCATGAATGAGGTCATCTCTAAGTCTCCTCTCCTCCAAGCTAAAGAGCCCCAGCTCCCTCAGCCTCTCCTCGTAAGAAAGATGTTCCACTGCCTTCAGCATCTTCATGGATCTGCACTGGACTCTCTCAAGCAGTTCCCTGAGGTCCTTCTTGAACTGAGGGGCCTAGAACTGGACACAGTATTCCAGATGCAGCTTCACCAGGCCAGGGTAGAGGTGGAGGAGAAGCTCTCTCAACTTACTGCCACACTCCTTCTAATACCCGCCCAGGATGCCATATCTATTTCGTCTCAAAGCTCACATTCATTTAACGATATCACATCATACCTTGCATTCATTTAATGATATCCTATCATACCTTTGTAGTCCTTTTTTTCTCTGTAAAAAGTGTGATTTTCTTTTTTGTTGTTGTCTACAGTCCTTTTAGGAACTTATTACAGTTTTCCTTTCGGAAGTGTTTAGTTTATTGAACTTTACCTGAAGCCAGTTGACAGAAGCCACTTAATCTTTTTGCTGAAGTCAGTTCAGGTAGTCATCTCATCTTTGGCATTTAACTTAGAATGAGCCTTTATAATTTCTGTAATTGAAAGGTGGCAAATACAAAAATATCTTTTTCTGGCTGCCTGTTACTTTGCCAAAAACCCAAAGTGTCTGGAGTCCTGCTGGCTGGTTTGCTTTAGCAGAAGCAGATGTGTTTACCTTGTTGCTTGCTTCTAAAGGAAGCCACTTTGCAGTATTCTCTTGATAATGCAGATCTTTTCTTTACCAGCTCATGCCACGTCTGGTGATGAAGCCAGGCAGTAATTGTGCGTTTAGGGACTATCAGCATTGACCTGTAATTTCCAAGTGTATAATAAACATATTCCATCACAGAACAATTATTGACAGTAGACAACTCTGTTTATTTATGCTATTTTAAGGTTTGCTTGCACATCTACATTTTCTCTTTCTGTAGGCAGGATTCTGTAGCTGTTGTTGATCAGCTGGGGCAATGTGATTGCCCTCTTGTTTCTACCACAGCTGTAGAAAAGAAGGTGTTGGTAGCTGCCCATCAATCAGTTACCATCAGCAGCAGTTTCAGACTGCTGTTGTACTCAGATGCTGTTGGAAGAATCCAATTTGTTCACTAAGATTTTGATAATTGTTCAAGGGAGACCAGCATGCTGCCCAGGCTGGGTGCAGAGGGCAGTTCTGCCAACCTGGTCACCAAGAGCCAAAAATGGTACTTGGCCAGTGCCTGTTTTCAAGATATTGATCTGCAGGACACAACAATGCAAAACTACCCTTAAAAGAAGTGTCAATAACTGCCTTTCCTTGTGAAGAATTTGGGGAGGAATCAAGCAGCTCCCCCATATTCCTTCTGATAGAATCATAGAAGCATTTTGGTTGGAAGAGGCCTTTAAGATCATCACATCCAACCATTAACCCAGCATTGCCAACTCCATCACTAAACCATTTCCTTCAGTACCACATCTACACTTCCATTAAATCCCTCCAGAGATGGTGACTCCATCACTTCCCTGGGCAGCCTGTTCCAGGGCTTGACAACCCTTCTGGGAAAGATGTTTTTCCTAATGTCCAAACTCCGCTGGAGCAACTTGAGGCCATTTCCTCTTCTCCTGCTACTTGCCACTTGAATCACTGAAGGGCAGAGCTGAATACCAGTCTGTAAGCATTACAAAACTAGAACTTGTACAAATCTTCAGAGCACTGAAGATCCAATTAATTAAAATACTTGCTTGTTGTGTACTGGATTTCAAGACAATTTGTAACTAGTCAACAAACATGTTAGAGAATTAACTTCTATAATAATGTCTGAGAGACAAAAATCATTGCTTATGTAGGGGGTGAGAATGTCCTTCAGTAACAGAAAAGTCACAAAACTCCATCATGTGGATCATTATTTTCATGTGAGTGAAGATCATTCTGCTCTTTATCCACAATTTATTCTAGTTTTACGTAAAGAAACCTTTGGGCACTCTTAACAAGAGGATAATAGGCAAAAGGCTTTATTGTTTAGTTCCTAAGTGCAGCATGAATACAGTTCCAAAGTGTGATCCTGTGGAAATCAAATAATGAAAGGGAAGTTTTGAAGCAAATTTCCTCATCTTACAAAGCGAATCTGTCATGTGGTTATCTATAAATAGCTTTTAAATGTATATCAAATGTTTGTTTAGTTAAAATATATTGCATTTAAAATAAAACTTGATGTATAAAAGGTAGATAAGGGAGCCACACCTTCCAGAGTGTGTATGAGGCATTTCTGTGTAAGCAAATGTGTTCTACAGTCAGTGTGACTGATAGAAGAGTTGGTTGGACTCTTAAGTTCTCCCAGATATTGACCTTTTCTTTTTGCTTTCTGGAAATAAAACAGCTCTTCCTTTTTGTACTTCAAAATGTATTGTTTGCTTTAAATGCTGGTATTCTGCACTTCTATCAAACTATTACACAGTGTTAATCATAGAATGGCTTGGGTTGGAAGGGACCTTTAAAGGTCTTAATACTTCAGGACTCCTGCACTGAGCAGGGACATCTCCAACTTAATTGGGTTGCTCAGAGCCCTGTTCAGCCTACACTGTTACCAGAAATGGGACTTTTACCACCTCTCTGAGCAACTTGGGCCAGGGTTTCAGCACTCTCACCGTGAAAAATTTCTTCCTTCTCTCTAGTTTAAATCTTTCCTTTCTTAGCTCTCCCCTTGTCCTGTCACAACAGGCCCTGCTGAAAAGTCTGTCCCCATCTTTCTTATCAGCCCCTTGAAGTATTGAAAGGTCACAAGAAAGTCTCCCCAGAGCTTTCTCTTGTCCAGGCTGAACAACCCCAGCTCTCTCAGCCTGTCCTTGTAACAGAGATGTTCTAGTCTCCGGATCACCTTTGTGGCTGCTCTGGCCCTGCTCCAGCAGGTCCATGTCTCTCCTGGGCTGAGGACTCCAGAACTGGACCCAGCACTGCAGATGAGGTCTCACCAGAGTGGAGCAGAGGGGCAGAATCCTCTTCCTCCACCTGCTGCCCACACTGCTTTGGATGCAGCCCGGTACACAGTTGGCTTTTCTCGGCTGTGAGCACACAGTGCTGGCTCATGCCCAGCTTTTCAGCTGCCAGTACCTGCAAGTCCTTCTCCACAGGGCTCCTCTCAATCACATCATCCCTCAGCCTGTAGGGACAACTTGCTAAAACTGATCATTTAGCTTCTGGTATTTACGTTTTCTGGTTTAACTGCAGAAATAATCATTCATTGAAATAATGAAGAAGACTCCCTCACTACTGAAATGCATTTCAACTTAGAAAATGAAAAGAGCTTTGGATCAATAACCAGTGGATCAGTGACCACATAGGAAGAGATGTTTGGGGTATCTTTGTTTAATTAAAAGTAGTAGTTCTCAAAAAATTTATGGCTGCTCAAAGGCTATAGTCTACAATTCTCCTGCTCCTAGTAGTCTTCAAGAAGATCTTTAATGAATTGGGAATAGCCTCTATGGTCTTTAGAGCAGCTTTATCTTCTCTTTTAGGCATTCACAATAAGCAAGAAATCTGAACAACCTGTGGAATGGAGATTCTCTAGAAATGAAGAGTGATTGCTGCTGGAGGAAGTTATTTCTGTGTTTCATTCTAGGGTTGGATTGTTGGGGTTTGGAACAGAAGGCAACCAGAGTCCAAATTGTCTTTGCATTATTTCAAGGCCTTGCTGCCAATTTGAACATCTGTACCTGAGGTTTCCTCTCCAAATCCAACTGAATTAAGTTAGTTCATATTTTCCTTCTACCAGTGCAGCAACCAGCAGCTTATGTTGGTGTACAGCCAGCCATCTTTCATGGAGCTTGCCAATGGCCCTGTGGTGGCTCTGACAAGCTCTATGGCACCAGTAGTGTCTGAAGAAAGCTGGATGAGAAGGTGAATGGAGGCCTCTTGGAAACTTGCATAGTAGTCTTGTCTCAGTTGCTACAAGTGTAGGGAGAATTATGTATCAATGACTTCAAACTCCCTGGTTCTGTTCTGCTTCAATTGGTGGCAGTTTGATTTTAATTAATCCAAAGAGCTGTATTTCCTAGCACGGCTATGATGAGCGTGAATCATTGGTCTGTTTAAGGAGCTCTCGCAATATTTGCCTTTCAAGCTAAGGGAATTACTTGGTTTTATTATTTCACTCAATTCAATTATTTTATCTCATGTCCCTGCTTCAACATCATGCATTGAGATTCAGTAACAGTTCTTTGGCAGTCACAAGACGGTAATTATCTGTTTACAATATTGATCAGCAGCTTCCATGTTAGATCGCAGCTAAAGTGAGAAATTACCTGCAGGGAATAGTAAATAAAAGACTGAGAAGGAAGGAAGGAAGGAAGGAAGGAAGGAAGGAAGGAAGGAAGGANGGAAGGAAAGAGGGGGAGGGGGGGGGGGAGGGGGGGAGGGAGGAAGGGAGGGAGAGAAGAAGCTCTCATAGTGTATATAAAGTCATTTTTTCAGGTACCCTGGAAACATCTGCATACCAGTAAGGTGCTTGTCCTTAACAACTTTCAGCTCTGAAATTGAAGCAGAATTTCCCATCCACAAGTTGTTCATTGTCTCTGGTGATCTATATTCATACAGACAGAGATTCCTGTTCCTGCAGATACAGATTTTGGTGGAATTCTAATCAATTTCTGCATTGCAAGAACATAGGCTGATAAAAAATACTTAGGTTCTGATGTCTCAGCAGTGTTAGTATATATACATTCTTTCTCCAGTATACATAATAGGATGTTATTATCTCAGCTCTTCAAAATGACATCCTTTGCAGAATGGAAATGAAGAATTAGACACTAGAAATTTAAATTCTACATTTCTGAAGTCACTGTCTTAATTTATTGTGAATTACTCAAGAAAGGTTGATTTCTAGGGCCTATCAGCACTAGGGTCATGGACACTGGTGCTAGGAGAATGCTGAAAATTACTCCTCACCTGGAGTACTGCATCCATCACTGGAGTTCTCAAGACAAGAAGGACACAGACCTCATGGAGCAGGTCCAGAGCAGGGCCACGAAAATGATCAAGGGGTTGGAGTACCTGTGCTACGAGGACAAGCTGAAGATGCTGGTGTTGTTCAGCCTGGAGAGGAAAGGGCTCCAGGGAGACCTAATAGCAGCCTGCTATTCAGCCAGTACCTGAAGGGGGTCTACAAGAAGGATGCAGAGGGACTATTTACAAAGGTCTGCAGTGATAGGATGAGGGTCATTGGCTTCCACATAGGGAAGAGCAGGTTTAGAGTGGATGTTAGGAACAAGTTCTTCACCATGAGGGTGGTGGAACACTGGAACAGGTTGCCCAGGGAGGTAGTTGAGACCCTATCCCTGGAGATGTCAAGCTCAGGCTTTAATGGGGCTCTGAGCAACCTGTTCTAGTGGAGGATGTCCCTGCTGACTGCAGAAAGGGTTGGATTGGGTGACCTTTGAAGGTCCCTTCCAACCCAAACTATTCTGTGGTTCTATATAAAATGTGGCTAAGATTTACTTAAGAACCTGTGGTACTTCTTACACAGCTCAGTCTTACTGAATAATGAGATGCAGCAGTTGGGCATCTGCCTTCAAACAATGGGATTCCTTTAAAGGATGTTACTTTCAGATAGTCAAATTCCTAGTTCCTGTAGCTCTATCCACAGTCCTTTCCCAGAGCAGGCCTTCAAGGATAGAAAAGACAAAAAGTTTTTCCTTTGGAATCCTTATTGGTATATCTGCAGTTGTGGTTGTTCCTTTCCAAGCGGTTGGTTGCTAAAACTCAGTGTACTTTAGTCACAGAGATACAATAAAGACTTTCATTTCCTTTTCCTACTGCTATAAATGTTTCAGAGTGTACAAGTTGCTGTGTTGAAACTCGTCCAGTGTTTGCACGTGGATGAGGACAGGAAAAAGTGTCAAAGAGGAGAGATAAAGCTGAAGAATTTAGATAAAGCTCATGCAGAGGAGTAGGAGGCTAAACAGATCTGGCAGCAGTGGCTGACTTTTCCATAGCTTTCCAATTTAATTAGGAGAGCTGCTCGAGTTGTGGATGCTGCCTGTTAGTCACATGATGTTGCCAGCATTTATTTCCGAATCAAATCTATAAAAGGAAATGAGAGTTCTGGGTCCTTGCAAACCACTTGTCTGGTAGGAAATCACTTACAAATCATAAAGTGCCTACTAGAGCATGAAATAGTTCCTTGATGTATGACCTTCAAAACTGGTTTAAAGAAAACAGTTGAAGCTGTGAGTCGTAGAAACTTTCTGTACTGAAGAGCTGCAAGCTGCGGGCTGGAGTTTTTCCAGCTTGCTCGATGGTTGTCTTCACTATGAAGCTGTATTTACAGAAGCAGCAGGAGCTGGTTCCCTGTGGGCAGAAGAGCTGCCTGGGGACAGGGAGAACCACATCCCTCAGCTTTTTACTCCACCCATCTGACTTCCCTGGAGGTGTCCCCATTGTCTGAGTAAGGAACACCAAGGCAGGCTTGTAACAAGGGCCGAGAGCACCACAGGAGTAACTTGCCTAGGGTATCAAGTTCTCATCATTCAAAGATGACCAAGTGCATATTTGGCTTTCTACCTCCAAAGCAGCAGGCAAGAATTAACCACATGATTTTCATTGCTCAGTGGAATAATAATCCACCAGAGGAGCTCCATTTTTTTCATACTGATATGTGCCAGAGTGCCTTGTGGCATGGAAGAGCTGACTGCCTGCCTGTACACCTAATGCAAAATGTGGTCTGATACAGTGCTCAAGATGTAAAACCCCAAGGGATTCAGATCCCACTCTGCCATGTTACAGCATGCAAGTTACTATTGGCTTGTGTTTGGGAAAACACACCTTGATAAAAACTCTTGCTATGAAGTGACTGAAGTTTACCAATTATTACTACATGTCTTATGAAATCATAGAATCATTTCGGTTGGAAGAGATCTTTAAGATCAAGTCCAACCATTAACCTGGCACTGCCAAGTAACCACGTCCTGCAGCACCAGGTCTGCAAGGCTTTTAAGTCCCTCCAGGGATGGTGACACCACCACTTCCCTTTTGGGGAAGAAATATTTCCTAGTATACCTGACCTAAGTCTCCCCTGGCACAACATGAGACCATTTCCTCTTGTCCTATTGCTTTTTACTTGAGGGAAGAGATCAACCCTCACCCCACTCCAACCTGTCAGGCAGTTGTAGAGGGCAAGAAGGTCTCCACTCAGCCTCCTTTTCTCAACCCCAGTTCACTCACCTGCTCCTCAAATACCTCTGTGGAGATGCCCCAGAGATATTAAAAAAACTTACGCTAGAGCCCTCACCATCTTCATTGCTCTTCTTTGGTCATGCTCCAGCACCTCGATGTCCTTACTGAGTGGCCCTGAACTGAATCTGTTACTTGAGGTGTGGCCTTACCAGTGCCAAGTGTGAAGAGACAATCAGTTCCCTAGAGATTACAGCAGTACTTGTCATTTTCACAACAGTGCCTTGGCTGGGCATAGCAGGGTGCTTGTACCTATTCGCTGGCTGGATGTTGCAGTGACATCTCTGATGTTCGTTGCAGTTCGTTACATAGGGGGCCAGGAGTTACATGGTGGCAGAACCAGAAGCAGTCATAACACTGATGTCCCCTGCTCTAAACAATCACTACTCTGCCTAGTCTTGCCTAATTAGGTAAAGATTCAAATTTTGACGTACAGGGTCTGTACGCTTTTGCAGTGCTGTCACTGATGGAGTAAATAAAGAGCAAGCAAATATCTCCCAGTACAGCTGACACTGGATCATTTGGTTCTCTGTAATTTTTCCTGTTTGACAGCTGAGTGCTCCACCAAGACAACTAACTGCAATCAGTGTCTTAATCACATTGATAAATTGCCTGCTGCCAAACTGTGGAGATTCTGCTGTTTGGTCATTACCATCAAGTTTCTTATACTGGTCAGCACTTGCAGATTTCTCTCATGCTTTGTCCTCATCTGTTGCCCACACAAAAATTCTCCTCAAGGGAATTATACCAATGCTTACCTTTTCTTTTCACAGAATTACAAAGAGCAACGATGTTGCAGGGTTGTGTAAACTCCTGTGATTGCTTTCACAGATAATTTCAGAATTATTTCTTTTTAGATTAAGAGCTTTATGTGCATTCAGGGAGAGGTCCTTACATAGACAAAACAGTCATAGGATAGTGGGAATTGGAAGGGACCTCTGAAGATCATCTGGTCCAATCCCCTGCTGAAAGCAGGATGACCCAGAGCATCTTGTCCAGGTTCACAATGTCCAGATGGGTTTGGAATCCTTCTGGAGAAGGAGATTCCACAACCTCTCTGGGCAGCCTGTTCCAGTGCTCTGCCACCCTCACAGGAAAGATGTTTTTCTTTCATGGCACCTCCTGGATTCCAGTTTATGCCCCCTGCCCTTTGTCCTGTTGCTGGGCACCACAGAAAAGAGTCTGGCCCCATCCTCTTGAAACCTGCCCTTTAGCTACTGATCAGCACTTTTAAGATCCCCTCTCGGGCTGCTCTTTTCCGGGCTAAACAGCTCCAGATTCCCCAACCTTTCCTCACATGGGAGATTCTCCAAAAGTACAAAGGCACATAAGGAAAGGTACCAAAATACCTTCAAGAAAAAGAATGTTCATGAGCTTGGTATCCTTGGCATTACACATTTTTAATGTGCTCTGTACACTAAGTAATTTGCTTAAATTATTTCTCCTACTTTCTTTAGTAGAGAGCTTGATGGCCCCTTCAAAACAGAAAGTAGGCAGCAGCATTCAAGGATTAGTGATGGCAGACTGAAAGTTGAAATGGAAACCAGAAGATTGAATCAGAGGGTTTTGTTTTAAGGATGATAAAAGCTTCATTGTCTAGCTCAGGGAGAAAAAGGGGGGGGAAGCCACTATTTAATAAGTAGTGGGAAAAAAAAAAATCCATGGAACTGCTCTTTGACTTACAATGCAATTTTATCTTCAAAACCTATCTTACCCACAGTGCTGACCTCAAAATATTGCGAAAGCACAAAACCATGTTTTTATTTTTGCTTTTGTTGGTGTGATTTTTTTTAGTGTTTGACACTTGTGAGTTTGAAAAATGTTTTAATAACATTTCCCAGGTTTTGTGGATTTCTCTAGTCTCTGAAAATGAACTTGCTGATTTCTACAAAGTTAGATGACATATGGAACATCTTTCTAGCAGACAGAAATAGAACCTTGCAATCAAGCTGATACCTTAACTGTACACACTTCTTGAAAATGTAGTATAGAGTAAGAGCTTAAAAATCTTTTATCTGCTCTGGTAGACTTCACCTGGACTACTGCATCCAGGTCTAGAGTCCTCAATACAGGAAGGATGTGGACCTGATGGAGCGGGTCCAGAGAAGGGCCACAAAAATGATCAGGAGGGTGGAGCAGCTCTGCTACAAGGACAGACTGAGGGAGCTGGGGGTGTGCAGCCTGGAGAGGAGAAGGCTCCAGGGAGATCTAATAGCAGCCTGGCAGTACCTGAAGAAGGCCAACAAGAAGGCTGGAGAGAGACTGTTTACAAAGACCTGTGGTGATAGGACAAGGGGCAATGGTTTGAAATGGGAGAGAAGTAGATTTAAACTGGATGTTAGGAACAAGTTCTTTACCGTGAGGGTAGTGGAACAGGTTGCCCAGGGAGGTGGTTGGTGCCCCATCCCTGGAGATATTCAAGGTAAGGCTCCACAGAGCTCTGCCAAGCTGATCCAGTTGAGGATGCCCCTGCTGACTACAGGGGGTTGGATGAGATGACTCTTGGAGGTCCCTTCCAACCCAGACCATTCCACAATTCTATGAAAATCAAGGCACAAAAATAGTTCAGGAAAGGACTGTAGAATGTATTATGCTGGCTGCTCCCCTGCTTCTTGAACATTGTCAGCAGCTCCACTGTTCATATGTGTTTTGTCTAGGTGCAGGACATGTGGCAGCCACGTGCAGATGGTGCTTTTATACCTTTATAAATGCTGCTTCATTCCCAGCTTCTTTCCTTACATCTCCATGTTGGGTGAGATTGTCGTAGGACTTAGTGAGCTTGTTTTGTTCTGATGGAATACAGGATGCACATCACCAGTGTCTTCTGTGAGGGTGGTATTTGCCATCATCCACCCATGTTCATTTCAAGTGAACTGAGGTAATGCTTAGTGCAGACTGACCCTGCTTCAAGGTTGCTACCTCCAACCTAAAAAAGGCAAAATAAGTCCATTGAGCAGGGAGAGAAGGTAGACCTGCCTATACTATACTGTAACTTTCTTTGGGAGATCCAAAGTTAGGTTTCAAAGGAAGGTTGCAGGCCCTGCTTTGCCTATCAGAATGAGTCACTAACTAGCAAAGTAATTGCATTGATTATTGCACACCCACAAATTGCAACAGAATATACCTTGCAGGGGGTAGAGGCTGTACTTTTCTTGAAGGTTTCTGTGTAATTCACCTATGGTAAATGCTGATGCTTTAGGAACATCTGAATCCTACTGTCAAGCATGGCCCTTGTGTGCCAGTTTGACCACTCCTGCCTGATTTCAGTGTTTCTCTGGCTGTTGCTTGGGTGCTGATGAAGGTTTTGATGCCACTGCTGCTGGAATAATTCCAGTCAAGCGTTCTGCTCTTGTTTTTAAATGGTAACTGTTTGCCTGTCTTTGTTGTGAGCATTAGGAGCTTGAGCAGCTGGATTTTGTATACCTACAGCAAAACAGCTCCCTTGTTAGGCAGAACATTTTATAAAGGCTTAAGAAGCGGAGCTGGCTGAGCCATAGGGGACACTTTGGTCTCATAAACGAGGCTGATTATCAAGAGACCACACTTGTTTGTGGCTTAGGTAGCTGAGCAGGCTTCTTTCTCTCCTGGGTGTCTTACCTGGTACTTTACCCCGTAATTTCTACATTAAGTACACTTTAAAGTGTTTGTTCCTACAGCTTACAGCTGCGCTTGATAGACGTTTGGGGTGAAGAGGATTTTTAATAGACATAAGCAAAGCAGCAATAATTGGAGGCACTGGGACAAATCTTGACTCACTCTCTGTTCTGGGTTTCTTGTACCACCAGTTTGCAACCATCCCAGTTAAAGACTGGGTTAAGATTCAGGTTTAAGGTCAAGCTCTCAAAATTAAGCTTGCCCATGCAACATTTCTGCAAAACCATACAGGTAGCTTTTTGGGTTATTTTTGCTTCTACAAGGCCCTGAGTCTTGCATTGCAGAGAAATGGATTTTTTTTTTTAATGCAGTAAAAGGTAGTTTGTTTGACTTAAATTTGTCTTCCTACTTCCTACTTGATTTATTGCATAGCATAAGAGTGCCTTTTATTTTTATTCTCATCGTTCACCTTGAAGCCTCAGGTATCATTCCCTCAAGTTTATTCACTCTGCCTGTTTATCACTTTTATTATACATTTGTTATAGTATTACTATAAATTATTAAGAAGCAGATGGTTTCTTCTTCACTTCATAGTAAAAGCTCTTTGCTGCTGGGTTATATTCTGCTGAGCTACCATGTGTATCTCTCAGAAAGATAATCAGATGTGATTTAAAGGCTTTGAGAGTTTTAAGAAACTACTGTGTACAACAGTACCAGCCTGTTTGGGGATTCAGAGATGCTCCTGTAGGGTAAGCATGACAAGAGTTCAGAGGGTTGTTATCAGCAGCAGAGAGTCCAGTCGGATGCCTGTGGCCAGTGGTGTTGCCCAGGGATTAGTACTAAGTCCAGTTTTGTTTGATATCTTCATCAATGACCTGGATGAAGGGATTGAGTAGACCCGGACAGGCCGGAGAGTGTTGGGCAAAGGGGAACCTCCTGAAGTTCAATAAGGACGAGTGTAGAGTCCTGTGTCTGGGGAGGACCAACACCAGGCACCAGTAGAGACTAGGGGTAGTCCTGCTGGAAAGCAGCTGCATAGAGAAAGACATTGGAGTGCTAGTGGACAACAAGTTATCCATGGGACAGCAATGTGCCCTTGTGGCCAAGAAGGCCCAACAGCATCCCAGAGCGCATTCGGAAAAGTGTGTCCAGCAGGTCTGGGGAGGGACTTCTCCAACTCTTCTCTGCCCTGGTGAAACCACATCTGGAATACCATGTCCAGTTTTAGGCTCCCCAGTTCAAGAGAGACAGGGACCTGGTGGAGAGAGTGAGAGTGACTGGAGAACTTGAACAACTCTTCTATGAAGAAAGACTGAGAGACTTGGGGCTGTTTCGTCTTGAGAAAAGAAGGCTGAGAGAGGACCTTATTAATATCTATAAATACCTGATGAACAGCTGTCAAGATGAAGGTGCCAGCCTCTTTTCAGTGGTGCCCAGTAATAGGACAAGGAACAATGGTTATAAGGTAGAACACAGGAAGTTCCACCTCAACATGAGGAGAAACTTCTTTACTGTGAGGGTGACAGAGCACTGGAACAGGCTGCCCAGAGAGTTTGTTGATTCTCCTTCTCTGGAGATTTTCAAAACCTGCCTGGATGCATTCCTGTGTGGCCTGCCCTATGTGACTCTGCTTTGGCAGGGGGGTTGGACCTGATGATCTCTAGAGGTCTCTTCCAACCCCTAACACTCTGAGTATTTCTACAGCCTACCATCAGAGAATCACAAAATCACAATGTGGTGTGTCAGGAGCTGCCACAGGGAAAATTTGTTTTCTTCCTTTGACCAGATTTATAGCTCTCTAATGATTGTGTTGGCCATTATGTTTAGAAACACAGAAAAATACTCCCTTGGTTTTCTTTTTCCCCTTCATCCTTAGCACTTTAAGTCATGGAGAAAGTTAAATTTAAAGCAGAACCCAGTCACAGCAGCAATGCTGGGAAAGTTTGTCTCAGACTCCATATGCACAAGTCTTGAATTAATGAGAAAATATCTAGAACCTAATAGATGCAGGAGCAGAACTCTGAAATTTAAATTACCTTAATCTGAGTATCCAAGAACGTTTGCACCAAGTGCAGACTGTGGAGACTTGCAACAGAGTCCTGGAGCTCCAAAAGCAGCTTTCACTTGATCCTGTTAAATTCCAGGTTTTACATGGCTAAATATAAACTTTTACAACTGCCATTCTTCTGTTCCTTTACATGGCTTACACTACAAAACCCAGCAGCATACTGATAAGCTAATCGGATTTGTGGCATCTGTTGCAGCCAGCGTAGCAGCCACACGCACACCTCCAACACTCCCAGAAGCTTTCTGGAGGGTGAGGGAGGAGCTCAACTGAGCTTCTCTTCACCTGGGATGCTGTTTCTGTGGTCATACTCCTGCTGTCCCTCTGGTCATCCCCCAGGCACTGCATGGGAAAGGGCTTCCTCATAGCTTGCTGGGGAGTGAAGAAAGTGGAAGGTTAGAGGCCTTCATCCCTGTCACCTCTCCCAGAATGTGTTGCTGCCTGTCCACCCCATAGCAGCTCAGCATCCTGCTGCTTGCCACTGCTGCCACACTCAGCACCTTGGGCTACAGGCCAATGGATCTGGTTCCAGTTTGCCCTCAGATGCCAGGATGGTGTCTGGATGGCAGAGACAGGCATGGCACACTGAGAAAACCCTTCTGTTGGATCTGTTTAGCAGGGTTCTGGTAGCAGGGATTCTACAAAGGTGGCTTCTGTGAGAAGCTGCTTCCTCCATGTCTGATGGAGCTAATGCCAGCCGGCTCCAAGACAGACCCGCCACTGGCTAAGGCTGAGCTCAGCAGTGATGGTGGTACGGCCTCTGGGATAATGTATTTAAGAAGGAAAAATGTTGCTGCAGAACAGCAACCTAAAGAGAGGAGTGAGATCATCACAGAATCAGAGAATATATCTGGTTGGAAGAGACGTCAGAGATGATCCAGTCCAACCTTCGGCCCAGCACTGAGAGTATATGCAAGAGAAACAACTCTGCGGACACAAAGGTCAGTGAAGAAGGAAGGGGAAGAGGTTCTCTAGAGTAGAGATTCCTCTGCAGTCTGTGGTGAAGACTCTAGTGAGGCAAGCTGTCCACTTGCAGCCCGTGGGGGTCCACAGAGGAGCAGAGATCCACCAGCCCATGGAGGACTGCACACCGGAGCAGGTGGATGTCTGATGGAAACTGTGACCCCATGGGAAACCCACACTGGAGCAGGCTCCTGGCAGGACCTGTGGCCCCCTCAGGGAAGAACACGTGCTGGAGCAGGTTTGCTGGCAGGAGTTATGAGCCTGTGGGGTACCCACACTGGAGCAGTATCTTCCTGAAGGACTACATTTCATGGAAGGGACCCACACTGGAGCAGGTTTTGAAGAACTACAGCCCATGGGAAGGACTCACATTGGAGATCACGAAGATGTGTCTCTCGTGGGAGGGACTCCACACTGGGAAGAGTGTGAGGAGTCCTTCCCCTGAGGAAGGAGCAACAGAGACAACATGTGATGAACTGACCACAACCCCCACTCCCCATCTCTCTGCACTGCTCAGGGGGAGGAGGTAGAGGAATCAAGGGCAAAGTCAAGCACGGGAAGGCTCCAAGGATGGCACCTCAGCTACCTCCCTGGGCAATTTGTTACAGTGTTTGACCACCCATGGTAAAGAACTTCCTCCTAACATCCAATCTAAATCTGCTCTTCTCTAGTTTGAAGCCATTGCCCCTCATCCTGTCGCTGCAGGCCTTTGTAAACAGTCCCTCTCTAGCCTCCTTGGAGCCCTCTTCAGGTACTGGAAGGCAGCTATTAGGTCTCCTCAGAGCCTTCTGTTCTCCAGGATGAACAACCCCAGCTCCCTCAGCCTGTCCTTGTAGCAGAGGTGTTTACTTTTTGTTTGGTTAAGTGAGTGAGGGTAGAGGTAGTAACTGAGATACAGAACAGAAGCAGTGACTTCTATTTCACACCCACAGTGGCAGAACTATGAAAACATGTAGCATTTGCCACTTCTTTAAATGGTTGTCAGGCTAATCAGACAGGTGCAATCTGTGTTCTGGATAAGAAATTGTCTTACAGTCCTGAATCACAGAATCACAGAACTTTAGAGATTGGAAGGGACCTCCATAGGTCATCGAGTCCAACCTCCCTGCCAAGGCAGGATCCCCTAGGGTAGTTCACACATCCCGGTGAGTTTGGAAAGTCTCCAGAGAAGGAGACTCCACAACCTCTCTGGTCAGTCACCCTCACTGTAAAGACGTTTCTTCTCATGTTAAGGTGAAACCTTCTGTGTTCCAATTTGTGGCTGTTGCTCATTGTTGCTCCTGAAGCTTAGGATAACCGTAGCAAACATTTTGGCTTGAGGAAGATCAATCTTACTTCATGTTGCTCTGAGTTACCGTTTCCAGCTTTGCAGTACAATAAGAGAGCAAATAGGTGGAGTAGAAAATACAGGGGAGCCTTCTCCATCCCAGCTTCTGGGAGATTTACAGGATAGCTGTTAAGTGTATGCTGCGTCTGGGAGACAGAAAGGAATTTTAAAAGAATAAAATTGGTATTCCCGACCTAACATGAACTTTTGTGGCTTGTAAAGCAATTAGAGGAAAAGTTCTCTTTCCAAATTACATGAAGAGCTGTTCGTGGAGATATGTCATTGTTTAATCATTGGTAATATTTGTTCCAAATTTAGGCAGCTGAAAAATGAAATGAGTCCATTTTTTAGCTACTTGGGAAAAAAAATTCTTTTTTGTAGGAGTTATAAGGGGGAGGAGGTTTCTAAGGTAACCTACCAATAAATAAGTTTGTTTCCAAAATAAGGAAAATGAAATTGCAAGAACATGCTGTAACTTCTAGTAGGACAAAGTTGGAAAGCAATGCTTTGAGACTTAGCTGTAGTGCATCTGCATCTGTTAGCTTTAGTGGTTCCTTTAAATGCTTTATATGGGAATATAGTCCCTCCTTTTATTTTCAACCTAAAAATGTTACCTTGGATTAGATGAGTAAAAAATATTTTTACGAGCCCGGTATAAAATGTAGTGAAGATTCCATGCTATTAGCTCAGGGTATCTCTACATTATACACATCTCACCTTGCTTTATTCACAGAGAAAAAGCAAGGAATCATCATCTATTTGTCACTTAATTATTTTTTGATGACCCATAAATATCTAAGTATAGCAAAAATTAACCTGCTAGTGAAAAGGAAGATCAGGAACATGGGGATGAGTCTTTTGGAGTGTCTCAGAAGGAGCAGAAAATTTCCAGTAAATACTGGAGTTGTTGTGTGTTATCATTTCCATCACCTCAGAATTCTGGTGTTGTGTGGGCTAATGATGGCTGTAAATTCATGGATTCATAGAATGGTTTGGGTGGGAAAGGTCTACTTCTAACCCCCTGCTTTGGGCAGAAACACATTCCACCAGACCAGGTTGCTCAAGGCCTCATCCAACCTGGCTTTGAACACCTTCAGGGAGGGGGCACCAATGACCTCCCTGGGCAACCTGTTCCAGTGTCTCACCACCCTCACTGTAAAGAATTTCTTCCTAATCTCCAGTCTAAATCTGCCCTCCTCAAGCTTTAATTTATTCCCTCTCACCCTATCACTACAAGCCCTTGTAATAAGTTCCTTCCTGGCTTTTTTGTAGACATTGGAAGGCTGCCCTAAGGTCTCCCCAGTGCCTTCTCTTCTTCAGGCTGAACAGCCGCAGCTCTCACAGCCTGTCCCCATAGGAGAGGTGCTCCAGCCCTCTGATCATCTTCATGGTCCTCCTCTGGACCTGCTCCAGCAGTTCTTTGTCCCTCTTATGCTGGCAACACCAGAACTGGACACAGTACTCCAGGTGGGGTCTCATGCAAGCAGGACAGAGGGGCAGACTACCCTCCCTTACCCTGTTGGTCACACTGCTTTTGATGCAGCCCGGCACACAGCTGCCTCCTGGGCTGCAGCAACCATTGCCAGCTCATGGTGAGTTTTTCATCAACTGGCACTCCCAAGTCCTTCTCCCCAAGACTGTTCTTGATCCACTCCTCCCCTGGCCTATATTTGTGCTTGGGATTGCCCTGACTTAAATTCTTAGGTAACTGGTGTCAATTAATATGTGTAAAGCAAAACATACCTATAATTCCTGAGACCTGTGACTCCTGAGACGTGAGACATCATCAGTTACTTTACTGCTCTAATTAAAGTACTACCTCAAAAAACAGATTAATGGTTTTGTTTAGATAGTAGGTGCAACTATTTGTGTGGCTCTGTCCCTAAGGAAGAGTTTGGGGGAAACAGCTCTGTTCGATGTTCACAGATGTGTCATGATGCAGCTGCTTTCTTGCTTTCAGGCATAGGACATTAATCCTGCTTCTCTTCAGGGTACTAGAGATTTTTAGTAGATTTCGGTGACTTGGATCCAACCGAGGTCAGCTGCATGTGCTTGCAAACCCAGTGCATCAGTGATTTTCCATGTCCCTGTTGTCTCCTGTCCCAGCTCTTCCTAAAGGACCTGACTCCTGACTGTTAAGAACTTGGGAAAAGCCACTTGTCAGCAGTCAGATCTTTAAGAAAATATTCGTTTGCTCATCTCAGGACATAAAGCGCTAAGGTTGCAACTCTATTCTTAAAACCTTATTTGTGTTGTACTGACCCAAGGTTGTGGAATGGGCTGCCCAGGGAGGTGGTGGAGTCGCCATCCCTGGAGATGTTCAAGAAAAGACTGGATGAGGCACTTAGTGCCATGGTCCAGTTGATTGGATAGAGCTGAGTGATAGGTTGGACTGCTTGATCTTGGAGATCTCTTCCAACTTGGTTGTTTCTATGATTCTATGTTTTTATATAGTTTGCTGTCCACCAAAAATATTAAGTGAAAAGTTTTAGCCCATCTTCCTTAATCAGCCAGAACAAATCTAAATTCACTATCCTCTGAATTACCTTGGTTCTTCCATCTTGGAAGGCTGGAAAAGTTTCTTCACCAGAAGTGCTGTGAAGAACAGGCTGCCCAGGGAAATGGTGGAGTCACCATCTCTGGAAGGATATAAAAATGGTGCTGAGACATAGGTTTAGTGGTGACTTGGCTGTGCTGGGTTAATGGTTGAACTCGATGATCTTAGATGTCTCTTCCAACCGTAACAGTTCTGTGATTCCCTGCAGCCTGATTGCCAAGCATGGCTGCCATCCCAGGGTTCTGCAACCCCCCAAACAACTTGGGCTTAACTCAAAGCCTGCACCTTTGTTAGCTCACCGGTGCTTGCTTGTCAACAAGGTCACCATGATGTGGTCATGGCTAGAGGAAGAGGTGGCAAAGATTGAGGTCTATGGGAATGAGCCATGGGGACTGGGGAGTGAGGAGCAGTTGCTGGGTGGCTGGTTGGGCAAAAGGGACTTGATTGTAGAGGTTGAAGCTAATGTGGTGACTGCTACCTGGAGGTTATCCTGTGATGGAGAGAAGGTTGGGACCCAGGCATGTTTGGCACATGTGGGCATGATCATCCTGTGTCCTTGGCTCTGTACAACAACAGTTGAGGAATAAAAATAGTGAAGAAGTTAGAGCAGTCAAGAAAGGGGTTAAAAACAAGTGTGAAAAGTTGGATCGTGGTACTTGGTGTCTTGAAATGAAGCAGGATTTTTCTGGAAGGCTTTAGTCACCTGGGAAAGAAGGATTGGGTAGCTGTGTGGGAGGCAATTTGCAGGCAAGTGTACTCTGCAGCAGATCAGTACATTTTAATGAGAGAAGTGTATTCGCTCCATTTGAGAGGATTTGCTTTGGTCTACAAGTCTGGAAGTTGTTTTAAATAGGCTGCTTTGAGAGATAATGGTCAGGTGGAAATACTGGAACCATATAATATGGAAACCCTGTATTTACAGCATATTTGGAGGCTCTCAGAAGCTGAGCTGAAAAGATTGCTTCTTTCCTAGAAGAGATTTTTAAGAGTAAATAAAGCTTATAGAGAGGATGTAAAAACAGAAGTGAAGTTGGAAACTCCTGTGGCTGTGCAATTTGATTTATTTGCTTATTTATTTCCATCTGCAGCCATCTCTCAGTCCATCCCACAATGCAGGAAAGAATGCTTTCACACTGACATCCTTCTCCTCTTCCCATCCCCCTCCCATGGGCTGTGTAGGGCTCAATGGGGACATCTTGTAGATGTAGGTTCCCCTCAGAGATGGCTTTCTGGGCAGGTGGTGAGGATGGGAAGGCAGCTGCATTGTGCTCTGTCCCCATGCCTGTGGCAGTGAGCATCTGCAGGAGGGAGGGCTGGAATTGCGCACACACCCTTTGAAGAGGGTGGTAGAGCCTGGGTCCTTCTGCCTCAGGACCCTGATGCTTATCCAGAATTTGCTTTTTCCACTGGGAAGGCATTGCCTTTCTTTGGACAGAGATGCCAGCAAGTGAGATGCATTCAACTGGTGTCCTAAATATCAATCAAGCATTAGCTTTACATTCGAAGAATGTTCAATCTTTCTGGTATTTATCATTTTGACACACACAGTTCTTTCTTTTTCTAATAGATTCACAGGCTGGTTTGGATCCAAAGGGACTTTTAAAGGTCATCTAGTCCAAATCCCCTGTGCTAAGAGGGGTCAGCTTCCACTAAGTCAGGTTGCTCGGAGCCCCATTCAGCCTGACCTGGAATGTTTCCAGGGATGGGGCTTCTACCACCTCTCTGGGCAACCTGAGCCAGAATTTCCCCACCCTCATGGCAAAAAAAATTCCTTGTACCTAATCTGAATCTCCCTCTTTTAGTTTAAAACCATCACCCCTTGTCCTGTCACAACAGGCCCTGCTAAAAGGTTTGTCCCCATCCTCCTTACAGGCCCCCTTTAAGTACTGAAAGGCTGTAGAAGTCATGGTCTCTCTTAGGCATGTCCCCCTTTCTCCTAACTTTGTTTGCTGTCTTGTTCTTTCTCAAGCTTGTTCCTTCCTTCTGCTGTAGTAACAGAGAGTTTATAGTAGCAGCAGTGCAACTTCAAAAGGTGCATCTGCAGTGTTTTAAACAATCATTATATGTCATTAGAGTAACAAAGGCAAAATAAACATGTCCTCAGGATGGTGAGGAAATAAATTCCAAGGGCAGTATAAGCATCTGCCAGTCTCCATTGCTGCTTCCTCTCTCCTTCCAAGGTTTTCTGTGAAGGTTTTTCACCCCTGCTTTAGCATCTCCTTTTCTCTAAACTTTGGAAAACTTCTTAAAGAATTGATCTTCCTCTTCCTCTCTGCACTGTGCACAATGTAACTGAAATTGAGCTGAGGTTGTTCAGCCTGGAGAAGAGGAGACTTAGAGGAGACTTTATAATTCTCTACAACTACCTAAAAGGAAGTTGTATTCAGGTGGGGGTCAGGCTCTTCTCCCAGGCAACTTGTGACAGGGCAAGAGGCCATGACCTGAAGCTGCACCAGGGGATGTTTAGGTTGGATATTAGGAAGCACTTTTTCATGGAAAGGCACTGGGATGGACTGCCCAGGGAGGTGGTGGAGTCTCCATCCCTGGGGGTCTTTAAGAAAAGATTGGATGTGGCACTTGGTGACATGATTTAGCTGATGTCATGGTGTTAGGTTATAGGCCAGACTTGATGATCTCAGAGGTCTTTTCCAGCCCAATTCTGTGATTTTGTGAAAGGAAAAAAAAGGATTTCCGGAGTTATTCAGGACTTCTGTGTCTTTTGTTCAAAGCTTAACTAAGTAATGGTCAGTGCTGGTTTGTTCTGAAAATCTTGTCCTGCTTTGTTTCTCCCTGAAAGCATCACCAGCAGGTGACAAGTAGTTGCTGAGAAGCTGAGTCTCAGCAGTCCCTTCTGGGGCACCCTTACAGGGGTGTCATGCAAGGTTGGGAAACCCATACAGAGTAAAAGTGAACTCACCACGCTGCCAGGATCTTCTGCTTTGATCTTTGTCTTTTGAGAGAAGTTTTTGATTCTGGGAAGGTGTGGGAAGGGACCCTCCAACAACTTCAGAAAGCTTCAGAGTTCAGATATTTATGCAGCATTTTTAGAGGATCACAAAGGGAATAGTGATGTGATGCCCATTCTGTATGGAGCCAAACTGAACAATGGAAAAGCAATTTGTTAGCTTCCACAGATTTATGACTGAGCAGAGGACTCTGATGATTTAGTAGCAGTGCTGAGGTGTTAAGAGATTGTAAATAGTTTCTGTGTTTGTTGACATATTACTGTAACAATTTGGCTCGAGGGAGGAAAGGCTCACTTGTGTGATAAAGGAAATATTAATTTTTCTAACTGTTCTTCGTTTGATTTTAAAAAGCTGTAGCTGGAAAAACTCAGTTGTGGTTTGATTTGCCAGTAATCATAGAACAATGGAATCATTTATGTTGGAAAAGACTTTTAAGATCAAGTCCAACCATTAACCCAGCCCTGCTAGGCCACCACTAAACCATGTTCCTCAGCACCACATCTATACAACTTTTAAATCCTTCCGGAGATGATATGGAACGACAGAACATAAAATGGACTCCCAGCTTTAAAAGGAGCTGCAGCATCTGAATCTTTACAGCAGGAGCTGGAGGAGCAGAGGAGCCAGCAGGCAGCATCAGATGAGTGTATGTGTTTTATACAACAGAGCTGTGGCTTCACCATCAGCAAGGACTGCTTTGATTCCTCTTTCAAGTAATTCTGAAAAAGGCTTCCAGGAGATATTTCTGGATTGGGTTGCCTGGGATAGCTGCTAGGAAAAGCACATTGTGCCAGGCAGCTGCTTGCAGGGAGCAGCATTGAGCAAAGGCTCTTGAAAAGTCTTGCAATCAAATTATTATGTTGCATGAGAAAATACCGAGCAGCGGAAAGTTGTGTTTTTCAGGAAAAATTACACAATCCTTTTAAAGTTAGAGACTGCCTTTTTCTCTGGAAAGCTAATGTTTGTAAGATAAGCAGCATTTTGCATCACTTTTATGTGTTTCCCATGGGAGAAGCATAAATTCAGTTGAAAATGAAATGAATATTCCTCTCAGTAATAGTTCCAATTACAGTAACTTTCATATATGGAGCGGACTGAATTTTGAAGGCACTCTTCCTTACATATCACTTACTGGAACCTCTCAGCTGCCATGTGATCAGAATATTTTACTGCCATTTAGCTAATAAAGTTAACTCCTTTTCTTCTCTGGGGGTGTAATTTGTCATTCTGCAAAAAGTATAAAGCATGAAGAAGAGGGGAAAAGAAGCAACACAATGTGTGGAGCTGGTGCTTAGGGACATGGTTTAGCGTTGACCCTTTAGTGCTGGGTTGGAGGTTTGTCTGGATGATCTTTGAGGTCTTTTCCAACCAGATGCATTCAGTGATTCTGTGATACAGATTGGGAGTTGGAATGTCTGAGCAACGTCCTCTTACCTGTGCCATTTCCAATTTTCAGGAATTCTTCGAACATGCGAAGAAGCTCTGGGATGATGAAGGTGTAAAGGCGTGCTTCGAGAGGTCAAACGAGTACCAGCTGATTGACTGCGCACAGTAGTAAGTATTCCTTTTTATGGAATTAACAGCCAAAAGTGGAATCATCCTTAATAAGTTATGGAAGGACATCTGCACACTCTCATCCAACATCTATACTCAAGTGAAGATGGAAAGAATGCAGGTGAACAGCTTCTCTAATGTCCTGTATCTCAAGAGAAGGCTGAGGGGAGATCTTACAGCTGTCTTCAGCTCTCTAATGGGATGGTATAAAGAAGGAGCTCAGCCTCTTTTTGGAAGTGTGTAGTCATAGTATGAAAGGCAGCAGATACAAAAGCCAATGCAAGAAATTCATTTTGAATACTTGGACAAAACTCACTACTACGAGGGTGGTCAAACACTGGAAAAGGTTGCCCACATAGGCTGTGGAATCTCTGTCCTTGGAAATGTTCAAACTTCATGGTCAGGCCTTGAGCACCCAAAACTAGTATGAACTGTTCCAGGCAAGAATGGGTCTAGACCTAAATTACTTTACAATTTCCACACTCAAGGATCTCTGTTAGTGGCTATAGCTGCTCTGGATACACAGGATCTCCAGAACTTTATTTCAGACCTTCTGTGTGGGCACCATCAGGCAGCAGCCCCCTGTTCTGCAGAAGGAAGGTTCATTCAAAACCAGATGTGATAGCTTCGCAAAGGATTTTGGCACACTTCTCCATTCACAGCACACAACTGAAAATCTCAGTTTATAATCATGCATGGAGGAGGAAAAGCACCCCAAACATATTTAAATTAGCAGGATGTGGCTGCAGTGCAGCAATTCATATTTTCATTCTCTGTACAGGCTGAGCATGTCGAGCAAAAAGAATGAATTGGTTTATCATAGCTTGCCATTATTATTCAACTAAAGATTCTGCCTCAATTATTTAACAGTTAATAAGGAGGAGTGTGGAAGAAAAAAAACAAATTAAATAATTTTGAAGTATCTTTATTCTATTTGAAATAGATTTACATAAAATCAGTTTGATTTAAACAATGAAGTTTAAATAATGTGGAGGCAATCAGAGGAAAATGCTTTGGTTTAAATTCTGAGACCCAGGCAGCACTGAAATTAGAATTATAGAATGGTAGGGGGTTGGAAGAGACCTCCAGAGATCATCAAGTCCAACCTCCCTGCCAAAGCAGGATCACCCAGAGCAGGTCACACAGGAATGCATCCAGATGGATCTTGAAAGTCCCCAGAGAAGGAGACTCCACAACCTCTTTGGGCAGCCTGTTTCAGTTCTCTGTCACCCTCACAGCAAAGAAGTTTCTCCTCATGTTAAGGTGGACCTTCCTGTGTTCTAGTTTGTGTCCATTGCCCCTTGTCCTATCACAGGACACCATTGAAAAGAGCCTGGCCCCATCTTGGCACCCACCCTTCAATAAATATGTGAACATCAGTAAGATCTCCTCTCAGTTATCTCTTCCCCAGCCTCAGGTCTCTCAGCCTTTCCTCCAGGACTGGAAGTCAAGACTGCAGAGGGGTTATAGCAAATGTCCTCCTAAACCCACCCATGCCCAGGGGAAGAGACACTTCCTAGACAGGAGAGCTGCAGCTCCCACCTACTACTACCTAATGGCTCCAGGTCTTCACATTCCATTAAAGCTCCTGAGATTGTTACCTAACTAGATGCAGACCTGCATTGCTAATTTCTGGAGGGGAAAATGCTAAGCAATATTTTATTGAATACAGTGGTACATTTGGGTCTTCTCTGCCCCATGTACATCAAGTGAAGCTGCACAGGTATGCATAACACAGTCATCACCCTGAAACGAGTTCTTCTGACTGCACATGTCCTGAAAAGAGATCTGTAGTAGATTGCAAAGGTGCAAATTACAAATGCAAAGTGCATTCATAAAAATAAATTAATCAAAAATAGTCCATGATTATATCAGAACTGCAGAACTCAACTGTCTTGGGTAATAACCCAGCTCCGACTTGAGCTTTGACCAAAAATGTACATTTCATGTGAAGTGCTGTTAGGAAGATGTATATTCTTGAGTCGCTCTGTTATTTGGGGTTTGCAGGGAACAAGCTCCAGTGTGTTGTGATTTGTCTCATTGGCAGTGTGGTCAGCTGCAATGCCACAAGGCTGTGGTAGCACTCAGTGCTTTGTTTTCTTGTCCTCTCTGCTCTCGGTGCCAGAGCTGAGGCAGGGGAAGCAGGAGGTGTTTCAAAAGGGCTTGACACATCTGCCGCAACAGGGAATTTTGGTGCTGCAGGTCATCTCTTCTTTTCTCTCTTCCCAGGCTATTCTGGGGAGAGAGAAGGACCCAGCAATGATTCATCAGCACATGAAAGTGAGGGAGAATGATGTATGTGTAGGAAGGAACTCATTTGACCTCAGCAGATTGAATTTAGCCAAAGCTGGGCATTTGCTCATAGTCCAGAGTGGCTACAAATGAAAGCTGTAGTTGTACACAAAAAGACAACTAGAAAGTTGTCCTAAATGGTGATCAGTGGTTTCCTCTCTGCCCTCACCTGCCATCACCACCATGGTACAGATCTGAGCTACGCTTGCTGAAGAGTTCAGGCTGACTGCTTATGATTGTACAAACATAGAATAGTTTTGGTTGGAAAAGACCCTGAAGATCATTGAGTCCAACCATTATCTAAGTCTACCAAGTCTGGTGCTAAACCGTGTCCCTCAGCACCACATCTCTGCGTCTGTTAAATACCTTCAGGGAGATTCAACCACCTCACTGAGGAGCTTGTTTCAGCATCTGAGAACCCTTTCAGTGAAAAAGTGTCTTCTAATACACAACCTAAACCTCCCTTGGTGCAACTTGGGGTCGTTTCCTCTTATTTTATCACTCATTATTAGGAAGAAGAGACCAACACCCCTCTTGCTACAACCTGCTTTCACTCAAATAAGATATCAGAACAAGAGAATAGAATAATGACATCTATTTAAAATAGATGACTATAACATTTACTTTAGTGATCAGTAAAAGCCAATGCATCCCTCAGGCCTGCTTTGAAAACTGGTGCTGAAAGGACCAGGTGAAAAAGGAAGACACGAGCTATAATATTAGTGATAGTGTACCTTCCCTTTTAAAAAAAGTGACACTTCTCTACAGGCTGTAACAAGGAGAAAAGTGATAAGTATCCTGTTACACCCAAACAAAAAACATAACTGGGGAAAAAGTGGATCTAGAATGAAGAGAGAGACCTTATTGTGGCCTTTCAGTATTTAGAGGAGACCTGTAAGAAAGATGGGGCAGTCTTTTTAACAGGGCCTGTTGTGACAGAACAAAGAATGATGGTTTTAAACTAAAAGAGGGAGATTTAGACTAGAGAGGAGAAAGACATTTATTACACTGAGGGTGGTGAAACCCTGGCCCAGGTCAAGTTGGATGGGACTCTGACCAACCTGATGTAGTTGAAGATGTCTCAGCTGACTGCAGGGGACTGAACTAGAAGACCTTTCAAAGGTCACTTCCTACCCAAACCAGTCTATGATTCTGTGAAGTCCAGTGTCCTGAAAGATAAAACTAAATCATACTACCCTTTCTCCTGAAAATTGAAGGGAAGATTGTTCAGATTTTATTCTATGTGTCTTCCCTCCACATCTTCTAACTGGCTTGGATTTTCTTTATTCTGAAGTTACTTATTACAGCAGTAAATATTACAGTAATGTAGTTCTGCACCTTTAAGACACATTTATGAAATAGAATTTGACACTTAAATATCTTTTGAGTGTATCTGTGTGTTCCATTTCATGACCTACCTGAAAATATGACAGCTAAGTGACACATTTACAAGCCTTCAGTCTTACAGCAGAAGACTTGAAACTTGGGAACAGCCATGTCACTAAACCAATCAAACAGCCTTTTTCTCACAGATATGGATTCCTTCTAATATTAACAGAAAGAAAAATGCACACAACTTCTATCTGTCCCTCCATCATGCCTTGAAAATGAAAACAGTGCCAACAGAGTCAACGGCAAGGAGATGTTAAAGCTGCTGTGTCTTTGCTGCATGAATGTATTTCTGTATTGCACAACAATAGTGTTTGCTTTCCCCAGAACATTTCTGTGCTAGCACTGGATGGACCTTATTCAGAGTGGTGTTCATGTCTGCCTTGTATCTGTGAGAGCACGTGAGACTGGGTGAGACACCCAGTTCTGGTATGTGCGTATCACAGAATGTTAGGGGTTGGAAAGGACCTCTAGAGACCATCTAGACCAACCTCCCTTGCCAAAGCAGGATCACCTAGGGAAGACCATGCAGGAACACATCCAGGTGTGTTTGGAATTTCTCCAGAGAAGGAGAGCCTTCTCTCAGCCTTCTCCTTTCAGAACTAGACAGCCTCAATTCTTTCAGTTTTTCCTTATAGGGGAGATATTCAAGGCAACATCTGTTTTCTTGTGTGCACTTCAAAGATACTAATTATGAGGTTAGTGTCTCTGGCTCAGCTGGAGTGGGTGGCATTTGTCTGAGAACCTGACTGTGGTCAATGTTAATTGGTGAAGGAAAAAAGGGAAGCAGTGTAGTGCTGACACACTTGCTTAGTGTGGGGTTTGGAAACATCTGCAGTGCTTTCATTACTCCAGCTGTAGGAGAAAGCATCCCACACCATCAGCTAAATCCTTATCTCTGGCTTGATAGTGAGGGAAGAACATTATCAGTAAGTCACCACTAATTTATCTGCTTTAAAAAAAACAAAACCAAGCAAAGCAAGTTCCAAAAATCCCACCATGTGTTAAAAACATTGGACTGAAAGTTGACTTAAAATACTGGAAAGCATTCTTAGCAGATTATAAAGTCAGCAGTCCAACTTGCTGACTGTTAAGTGAGTTACAACTACAGTGTGTTTTGGAAGAGCTGGCTTTGGCTGCAGAACAGAGCTTCTGTATTTTTTAAAGTTAACCTAATTTTCTTTATGACTGTGGGAGAAACATTTGGCTGGAAATAGAGTTAGTAGAAAGACAAAAAGGCAAATGTTTTATTTACACTAGGACTAAAAGTTGCTTTTCCTTGATCGTTAATGCCCTTCTGAATTAGCAGGGTACTGTTCCTTCATGGAAATGAGGATGAGGGCCTGCTTCTTAGACCCTTTTTAATGTTCTTACATGACTCTCCATATCTCTGCACTTCTCCTAAGTGTGATGTTGTGATATCTGTAACAAACATGATTCTGTGACTGAGCCAGAGGTCAGACCTTGTGGTCTTAGAGTGGTAAATGTATCATCAGCAAAGATCTGAATTGTTCTTTATCACTAACTACCAAGATAATTTATGTAACTCTGGGAGGAGGAAGTATTGCGTGGCCATCAGCCATATTTTTTCCTAAGTGACTGCTATATATTTCTTTGCCATTAATACCATAAAGCTGGCAGGTTGTTGTTTTCCCTGCCTTCCAATTTAATATTTCTTTCAAGTTAAATGTCAAGATTCATTTCAAAAATAATTATATTTTATTTGAAAAGTTGATTTGATTTAGTTGTTGTCCCCATTTGACTTACCTTAGATTTCAGCAGGTTGGTTTTGTTTATGGTGATAAATCTTACATCATGCTTTGGTTAGCTTCAACTTACTTTTGAACTGCTCTCATGATGTCTACATTCATCAAATTCTTACAAGATAGACCTGGAGCTGTTTAGCATGGAAAGAGAAGACTGAGGAGGCATTTTCTTGATGCTGATCAGTATCTAAATGTTGGGAGTCAAGAGGATGGGGCCAGACTCTTTTCAGTGGTGTCCAGAGACAGGACAAGGGGCAGCAGGCACAAAGTGGGACACAGGAGATTCCGTGTAAACATAAGGAAAAGCCTCTTTCCTTTGAGGGTGGCAGAGCCCTGGATCAGAGGCTGTGAAGAGGCTGTGGAGTGTCCTCTGAAGGAGTTCCGAAACACCCTGGACATTGTGATCCTGGGCAAACTGCTGTGGGTGACCTTGCTTTAGTAAGAGGAGTTGGACTAGTTGATCTCCAGAGGTCTCTTGGAAACTCTCCCCCATGCTGGGATTCTGTGATAAGGGATTTTCAGATAGGCGATTTTGTGCTGTCTTGGCACTTAATTGTCTAGTTTTAGAGCAGACAAGCAGAAGTAGGCACTTTTGAAAGGGGAGGAAAAAAAGCAGGACATCCAGTTCTGTCTCTCATTTTGCTCAAGGCATTGCTGTTAGGGAAAGGGGTGGGGGAATAAAATACTGACTTACAGGTTTCTTGGAAGGTTCCAGAGCTGAATTTTGTCCCATTTCATTCACAGGAGCTAACAGCATGCATATGCATGGCTGGCCCCAGCTGGAAGGGTTGTACTGTGGCTCACTCTGTCCCTTGGTATGGGAAGTAAAACAAGGATTTCAGGGAACTCTGACCTCAGCCAACACATTATCCCAGTTTGTCTATCAGTCTTTCGTTCCCTGATAAAATTTGCCACTTCTGATATAACTAAGTGTGAAGGCCTGAACTGATCTCTGTGCAAACATTTGGGTTAGTAAAACTTGATTATGCAAGTTCTCAGGAAAGCGAACACAAGAGATGTGAGCATGGCCAAAGAAAAGTGGGTTTGTATATGATCTCATTTACATGGAAAAGACACACCTTGAGTACATTTTCCTTGCAGTTATTTTATCTTGAAGGAGTCCTACAGGAAGACTGGGGAGGGACTATTTATAAGATCTTGCAATGACAGGACAAGGGGCAATGGGTTTAAACTGGCAGAGGGAAGATTTAGACTGGATGTTAGGAGGAAGTTCTTTACAGTGAGGGTGGTGAGGCACTGGAACAGGTTGCCCAGGGAGGTTGTGGCTGCTCCCTCCCTGGAGGTGTTCAAGGCCAGGTTGGACGAGGCCTTGAGTAACCTGTGCTAGTGGGAGGTGTCCCTGCCTATGGCAGGGGGTTGGAACTAGATGATCCTTGAGGTCTCCTTCCAACCTTACCATTCTATGATTCTATTCTATGGTTTCAGCCAAATTCTGAAACATCTATCCTGGTATTAGGTGGAGTAAGCTGGAAAAAAACAAAGTTCTTCATGTAGTTGTCCCAAGATTCAGCACCTGATGTGAGAGAATAGATGAAGTTTCTTTTCAACAGCAGCACTTCTTGAAACCAAGCATATTTCTGACTTTCCTTGTGCTCTGCTAGACAGGAGCCTTGTTGGCCCCTCTTCTAGGCCCCTCACTACAAGAAAGACAATCAGGTGCTGGAGCATATCCAAAGAAGGGCACCAAAGCTGGTGAGGGCTCAGGAGCACAAGTCCTGAGAGGAGCAGCTGAGGGAACTGGGATTGTTTACCTGGAGCAAAGGACTACTGTCTGAAAGGAGGTTGGAGCAAGGTGACAGTCAGAATCATTGCACTTGGAAAAGACCTTTCAGATTGTCAAGTCCACCCATCAACCCAAGACTACCATGACAACTAAACCATGTCCTTAAGTGCCACATCTACACATTTTTTTAACACCTCCACGATGGTGACTCAACTGCTTCCCTGAGCACCATCTTCCAATGCCTGACCACTCCTTCAATACAGAAATTTCTCCAATACCCAATCTAAACCTCCCCTGGTGGGCACTTGAGGCATGTCCTCTTGTCATGTCATTAGTTACTTAAGAGAAGAGACCAACACCCTGCACTGCAACATCCTTTCATGTAGGTGCAGTGAGCAAGAAGGTCTCCCCTCAGCTTTCTCCTCTCCAAACTAGACAGTCCCAGCTCCCTCAGTCACCTCTTGTGCTCTTTTCCAACTTCATTGCCCTTCTCTGAACATGCTCCAGCACTTCAGTGTTTCCCATATACTCTGGCACCCAAAACTGAACACACTACTCAAGCTGCAGCCTTACCAGTGCTGAGTACAAGGGCACAATCTTTCCCTTCTCCTGCTGGCCACACTGTTGGTGATCCAAGCCAGGATTCTGCTGGCCACCTTGGCCACCTGGGCACACACTGGCTCATGTTAAGTCAACAATGACCAGCACCCCCAGGTCCTTTTCTTCTGGGCAGTTTCCAGCCACTGCCCCAGTCTNTGAAAGGAGGTTGGAGCAAGGTGACAGTCAGAATCATTGCACTTGGAAAAGACCTTTCAGATTGTCAAGTCCACCCATCAACCCAAGACTACCATGACAACTAAACCATGTCCTTAAGTGCCACATCTACACATTTTTTTAACACCTCCGCGATGGTGACTCAACTGCTTCCCTGAGCACCATCTTCCAATGCCTGACCACTCCTTCAATACAGAAATTTCTCCAATACCCAATCTAAACCTCCCCTGGTGGGCACTTGAGGCATGTCCTCTTGTCATGTCATTAGTTACTTAAGAGAAGAGACCAACACCCTGCACTGCAACATCCTTTCATGTAGGTGCAGTGAGCAAGAAGGTCTCCCCTCAGCTTTCTCCTCTCCAAACTAGACAGTCCCAGCTCCCTCAGTCACCTCTTGTGCTCTTTTCCAACTTCATTGCCCTTCTCTGAACATGCTCCAGCACTTCAGTGTTTCCCATATACTCTGGCACCCAAAACTGAACACACTACTCAAGCTGCAGCCTTACCAGTGCTGAGTACAAGGGCACAATCTTTCCCTTCTCCTGCTGGCCACACTGTTGGTGATCCAAGCCAGGATTCTGCTGGCCACCTTGGCCACCTGGGCACACACTGGCTCATGTTAAGTCAACAATGACCAGCACCCCCAGGTCCTTTTCTTCTGGGCAGTTTCCAGCCACTGCCCCAGTCTTGGAGCACTGCATGGGGTTGTTGTGACCCAAGTGTGGGACCTGGCGCTTGGCCTTGTTAAACCTCATCACACTGGCCTCAACCCATCAATCCAGCCTGTTCAGATCCCTCTGCAGAGGCTTCTTTACCCTTGAGCAGACCAACACTCTCACCCAACTTAGTGTCAGAGAGTGCACTCCATCCCCTCAATCTAAGGAGAAGTGTCAGTCTCTTCTTCCAAGTAACAGCAATAGGAAGACAAGAGGAAACAGCCTCTAGTTGCACCATGGGAAGCTTAGGTCATATATTAGGAAAATTTTCTTCCCCAGAAGGGTTGTCAAGAACTGCAGAAGGCTGCCTAGGGCAGTGGTGAAGCCACCATCCATCCCCAAAGGGATTTAAAAGCCATGTAGATACAGTGCTGAGGGGCATGGTTTAGTGGTGGCCTTGGCAGAGCTAGGCTGATCTAAAAGGTCTTGATTTCAAGCTGAATTATTCTATGATTCTATAAAGGTTTCATTACAACCTAAATTTCTTCTTAAAGTTAGAGGTCAGAAAGCCTCCTTGGCATTCCCTGCTGCTTTTGCCTGCTGTGGTCTGGCAGGTTGGTGTGTGCACAGGCCACAGGTGTGGCTGGAAAGAAGCAGGAGCAGCAGTGCAGTTGGTGTCCTGCTTTGCATGGCCTCAGGATTTGATACTCAGTGCTGCTTCTTCGAGGGATTTTCCTAGAAGGTTGGCTGTATCATTCCTCAAATTGGATTCTGCTAAAGCTCTCACAGGGACAGGTCACACACAGGCTGTGTTGAGGCAATGGCAGCTAAATCCTTCTTCAGTCCCTCCCAACACCATGCAGAGAACACAGAAACAGAGAGGGAAGATGATCAAGTGTGGAGAGGGAAGAAAGTAAAGCAGGTTTTTACACATTTGTGTCTTGCAGCATGATGTGTTCTGCCTCACATCTGCAAAGCTCTGGTTTTGTTTTCTCTGTTCGCTGCGTACTCAGAAGATCCCCTGGTATTTCTTTGCACACCGCTGTGCAGGCAAGGCAGTGCACTGAAAGGGAAGCCCACAAAATACCGATTGCAGATGCTGAAATGAGGAAAAACTTCCTTCATGTGAGGGTGGCCAAGCCCTGGAACAGGCTGTCCAAAGAGATTCTGAGGTCGTCTTCTCTGGGGAGATTCAAAACCTGCCTGGACATTATGATCCTCCGAAACCAGCTCTGGGTGACCCTGCTTTAGCAGAAGGGTGGGACTAAATGATCTCTAGAGGGTCCCTTCCAACCTCCACCACTCTGTGATTCTGTGAATCCAAGCAATGATGTGGGGACTTTGGTGGAAAGGAAAGAAGAGGTAGAGCGGGAAAGAGTAGCTCGAGAAGTATGGAGGAGGAGAGATTTTGTCTTGCATTCTGAGCGGAGAGCTGTGGCCTAAACCTTTTTGAAATCCTTTACACATGCCAGTAAATCTGTTTTGGAAAGTAACTTAGGATGACTGTGGCTTCAGGTTCATGTTTGAGACATGATTTTTATTGCAGGACAGAGACCAGAAGGTGTGAAACAACTCAGAACCCCCTTTCATCTTTGCTTTTTTACCTTTAATAAAATTGTGTTCATCATAATGGATGGTGAAGTAAATGTGGATGTATGTATGATAAATTAAGGCAAATATACTGATTATGAGCTAGAGAATATTATTTTTTAAATCATTTACCCTTTATAACTGGATAAATTCTTATTAAGTATAGGACTGATTGCTTAGAAACATAAGAAGTATCAACTATCAATGTTTCATTCCTCACGTAGCTGAATTTTGATGGTGATAAGGACTTAGTTGGTGATAAGGACTTCGACGGTGATAATCATTTTGCATCTGGGGAGGAACAACACCAGGCACCAGCACAGACTAGGGGTGGTGCTGCTAGAAAGCAGCTCCATGGAGAAAGACCTTGGAGTCCTAGCAGACAGCAAGTTATGCATGGGACAGCAATGTGCCCTTGTGCCCAGGAGGCCCAGTGGCATCCTGCGGTGCATTAAGAAAAGTGTGTCCAGCAGGTCTGGGGAGGTTCTCCTCCCCCTCTACTTTACCTTAGTCAGGCCACATCTGGAATACTGCATCCAGTTTTGGGCTCCCCGATTCAGGAGAGCCAGGGATCTACCATAGAGTGTTCAGTGGAGAGCTACGAGGATGATGAGGGACTTGAACATCTCTCCTATGAAGAAATACTGAGAGAATTGGGGCTGCTTAGTCCTGAGAGGAGAAGGCTGAAAGAGGATCTTATCAGTGTCCATAAATATCTGAGGGGTGGGTATCAAAATGAAGGTGCCAGCCTCTTTTTGGTAGTGCCCAGTAATAGGGCAAGGAACAACAGGTACAAGCTACAACACACGAAGTTCCACCTCAACACAAGGGGAAACTTCTTTACTGTGAGGGTGCCAGAGCACTGGAACAGGCTGCCCACAGAGGTTGTGGAGTCTTCTTCTCTGGAGAGATTCCAAACCCACTTAGGTGTGTTCCTGTGTAGCCTTCCCTAGGTGATCCTGCTTTGGCAGGGGTGTTGGACTGGATGACTTCTAGATGTCCTTTACAACCCCTAACATTTGATGATTCTATGATTCCTCCATCTGAAATTCTGTTCTGGTTCATATGTAAACAACTCAGTGCAATGATAAGATTTCTTCAAATTTCCTTTTAAGATCTCCTGCAGTATCCTTGTTAAACCTTAAAAATTCATTCCATAAATCAGAAGCAAACTTTGTTTGGTTAACAAATGAGCCTTCTCCAATTACCTGATTTAAAGTATAAACTTTAATCAACTAGTAAATTGTTGTTTAATATGGGGGGGGGGGCATGGAATAGAGGGGTTATAATTGCAGAGTAATTACTTTAGCCTTACTGATGAGTCTTCTAAACAGAGGTGGTTGCCAGATAGGACAAAAGTCATTCTGCAGTGTGTAATGCTTAAATTTTTCACTGTTTACTAACTACTAGACCATGCTCTTGAAAGGCAGAATTGTGGTTTCCTAAAATACACACTGGGAGTTCTCTGAAACAGCCATTTAATCTCTTGCTCTGAATCCTGCCCCCCCCCCCCCAAAGTCAAAAGAAATCATTAGACTTAAACAATTCAGCCTTAATTTCAGTAATCAAAACTAGACCATGGTAGAGTACTAAGTACAAAGATCTGGAATAAAGAGCTGTAGAAGCCCCAAAAATGCCTTTTTGTTTCCAGTTTGGAGGAAGTAACAGTATGAAAACTAAGTCTGAGAGACCTGGGGCTCTTTAGCCAGAAGACTCAGAGGGATCTTCTCAATGCTTGTCAGTATCTAAAGGGCAGGGGTCAAGAGGATGGGGCCAGACTCTTTTCAGTGGTGCCTGGTGACAGGACAAAGGGCAATGGGCAAAAACTGGAACCCAGGAGGTTCCATCTGAACATGAGGCAAAAATTCTTTCCTGTGAGGGTGCCAGAGGACAGGAGCAGGCTACCCAGAGAGCTTGTGAAGTCTCCTTCTCTGGAGAGATTCACACCCACCTGGATGTTGCAATCCTGGGCAACCCACTCTGAATGGTCCTGCTTTAGCAGAGGGCTTGAACTAGATGATCTCCAGATGTCCCTTGTGACCACTACTATTCTATGTGATTCTGTGAAAATGCCATTTGCAAATAACCAGTATGGCATATGGGCATGTACCCACTGGTTTGGCCCCATCACAAATGCTTTCCTCACCTAGAGAAGACAATGCTATTCATTTTAAAACAGGAGGGAAAATAGTTAATAAACTCAGCACCCTCCCTGCCTTTTCAAACTAAATATGACAAGTATCTTTTCCTATTGACTAGTCAACATTAGCAAAGCCTTTGAGAAGCCCTGGATGGGCTGCTCCAACATAAAATCATAAGCAGACATTTTCTCACATGCATCTGCATGCATGGCAATCTGTTGGCTGTGGTTTTAGAACAACCAAAAAGGGTTAAAAATGTAGGGCAGACAAACATGTGATATTTCTTAACCTCAATTTCAGTAATAAAGGGTAAAGACTAAGCAAAATCATGGCAGATACATGAAAGCACACTGACTGTTTTTAAGGTGTTTTGTGAAGCATTTTTCCTTTCTTTTGAAGAATACAGCAAAGCTGACTTGATGCTGTTGAAGAAATGTTCTTTCCTCCCTAGTCAACAACATTTTTCAGTTCTTCCTGAATGCCTGCTGAATGGTTAATTTTTTTCCCCTGCCTGTTTGCACACACACACTGTAATAGTGGGTACAGAACACGCTCGTGTAACACAGCAACTCAGCCCCATTTGGAGCTACCATCCATTAAACGAATTAGAGGGCCATCAGCTGGCCTCATCTGCAGTTACTTTTCTGTGCTAGTGCCCTGTGCTTAATTTGGAGGTACCTTTTTCCCCACATCCTTTCTGCAGACTCACAGAGGCTTACATGCATTTGCAGTACACGCTTAAGCGCTTCAGAGCCTAAGGAAAAGCCTGCTAGAGAGGTGAGACACTCAGCATCACCCTCAGTATACACACTCTTAAAGCAGTGATGTCCTTTAAAACAATGAAGGAGGACTGGAACACCTTTCCTGGAAAGAAAGGATGAGAGTTGGAGTTGTTAGCCTGGAGAAGGGAAGGTTCTAGGGACACTTTGTTGTGGCCTTGCAGTACTTAAAGGGGACCTTATAACAAAGATTGGGACGCTCTTTTTAGCAGGACTTGCTGTGACAGGACAATGGGCAATGATTTTAAACTAGAAGAGGGGAGATTTAGACAAGAGAGGAGGAAGAATTTTTTTTTTTTTATTATTTTGTACCCTGAGGGTGCAGAAACCCTGGCCCTGGTACTCAGAGAGGTGGTGGAAATGTTCCAGGTCAGGTTGGAGAGGGCTCTGAGCAACCTGATCTTGTTGAAGATGTCCCTGCTCACTGCAGGTTCCTTCCATCCCAAAGCATTCTATGATGCTGTTACATTTATCATAACAGAAGTAAGATTGTGCTGATTTTATATCAGAAAAGCAAATAGGTACTGGTACAGGGCTGAGTGAGTGAACTGGCACAGTGGGCCAGTGTGGCCAGTGAAAATGGCCCAAATCTGGGATACTGAGCAGGGAGAAGAAGGGAAGGCTTCTCTGGAAGGACTGGACTTCATTAAGAAACATTCTGTTAGAATGTTTTGTATTACAAAGAATATGAGGTCTTTTAAAATATATTAATGGGAAATAACAAAGTTAATAAGCAGACCTTGAGAGCTGCCTTGAAAGTTGATCAGAGAATCACAGGATGGTGGGGGGTTAAATGGGACCTCTGGAGGTTATCTAGTCTAATACCCCTGGTAAATCAGCTTCACCTAGAGTAGGTTGCACAGAGTTGTATCCAGGTGAGTTTTGAATCTCTTACAAGAAGGAGACTCCGCTTCATGTCTATGTATAAGGCAGGCTATAAAGAGGACCCTAAAAACCTGTGTATTGTCTGCTATCCAGTCAAAGAGTAAAATAACTTCACTTACAGCAATAGTGCTGATCCAGCTTAACTCCCAAAGTCCTGATTGTGAGCAACAGCTCAGCGTCAGCATCTCAAAACGTCTTCAAGTGAAGTAAAAGTGCAGATGCTGGTTATCTAGAATCTGCAGGCAGGATTTATGAGTAAGTTTCAGAAGGAAGTTGTAGGTCAGTCTGTCAGTTCTGGTGTTATTTATATGCTGGTTTTGGTTTAGGACTCTCCCAGTGTATGCGTGGGAGAAAGAGTAAACTATGACCAAAGCCAGCTTCATTATATGCCAAGGGACGTTGAGAGTCACTTATATTTACTCCACTTCTCCAGCTTATGGTGACTGATGCAGAAATTAATTCAGTCTGTTCACTTAAATTTCATTGTTGAGTTTGTGCATGTTCTCTGTGGAAGAGCTTAGTTGGTTGAAGTATAGATTTGCCTGTCAATAAGTTGATCATTATACAACACAAATGTATTTTATATTTTTACTCTGGGTTGTTGTTTCTTTTTATTATGCTCTAGAGAAAAATGTGGTCCAGTTTCTGTTGCTTTAAACCTGCCCTACTGTGAAACACTTGTTTACATCAGAAGTTTAATACAACTGTGTAATAACTTTCAGTTGAATGATGAAGGGGAAAAAAAAGAAATAAGAGCACTGAAAAATTAATGTCTGGTTGTATGGGATAGTGTTAAATCATTTACACTTGGAATTTGACTTTACTTGATTGCCACATGCATTTTTTCACTTAGAGATGGTTAACTTCCTGGGCTGCATCAAAAGATCT
>WBNM01022363.1:0-11904 GCA_013399055.1 Ramphastos sulfuratus | reverse complement strand
TGAGTCTATGATTCTATGAAATCGAAACTCAAATGTCTCAAATCAGCAGGTTGCTTAAAAAAAAGGTTTTTATAAATATCAAAATATGGAGTACTCCTAGTTTCAATCTTTTAGTCAAAATTCGATCTTTTTAGTGGGTATTAATACATTTCTGTGACTAATACATCAGGCTTTCAGTACCTGAAAGGGGTCTGCAAGGAAGCTGGGGAGGGACTTTTTACAGGTCTTGTAGTTATAGGACAAGGGGGAAGGACTTTGAGCTTGAGGAGGGGAAAGTTAGACTGGATGTTAGGAAGAAATTCTTTACAGTGAGGGTGGCGTGACACTGGAACAGGCTGCCCAGGTAGGTTGTGGATGCCCTCTCCCTAGTGGGGTTGAAGGCCAGGTTGGATGGGGCATTGAGCAGCCTGGTTGAGTGGAGCCATGGCAGAGTGTTTGGAACTAGATGACCTATAAGATCCCTTCCAACCTAACCCATTCTGGGATAATCTTCAATAACCCGCCCTGGTGATTAACCTGCAATTCCTGTGTGTAGTGTGTAGACAGACAATGATTATGTGGGACCAGGCATGTGGATTTGCTGTGGGGTGGGTGCTCCTGTGGAGAGATTTGTGGGAAGCCATACACATAGCACAAATGCTTCCATGGGATCCTTAACAGCAATGGCCTTGGAGATAGCTGTTTCCTTTCAGGCACCACAGTTTTTGCAGACAAAGGTATTTTCTGAAAGAACACAAGTTTATGATTTTGTCTTTAGTTAGCAGTGGACAGAAAACTGATGGAGGAAAAAGAGCATGGAGGAAAAAGAGCCAGGCCTAGAAGTGTTTGGAGCCATAACTCTATAATAAACATTGCTCAAAGTTTCCTCGAATAGTTCCGTGTAAGTGGGAGAAATACTAACCAAGGCAAACACTGCCTAAAATGGGCTAACAGAAATGTTCCACAGACTGGGGGATGAAAGACTGTGAGAGCTTTTATTCCAGAATATGCTGCTCCAATGTTCCTCAGCCTTATTAGGATAGAGAGTAGGAGGGAGGTTGGGATGAGTATGAACAAACATGAAAGGGCAAACATTTATTTAAGAAGCACAGGATCGTTGTACCATACACGTTCATGACATTGCTATTTAAGAACTCTTCCTAGGCTAGGGAAAGCACAGTGTGTGAGCAAGGGGTCGTGTCTGGGACTGGAACTGGGAATGTCTAGCTACAGATCCTGCCCAGGTTTGTGATGTGCAGTGTGTGGCTGAGGGCATGTTATTTTTATGGTCTAGGAGCAGCTGCTGCTCTGTGTTTGCTTAGAAAAATCCTAAATCCTTTCCTGTCTCGTGCAGATTTTGCATTCGGTGTCTCTTGCTGTCACTTTGAAACTGTGGATCTGTGAGAATTTTGAATCTGGTGCAGACTTAACTGCCCCTGAGGACTAACATTTTCTAATGCAAGTTGGCAGGTATTGCATCTTTCCAGAGTGGAGAGGCTGGTGCCCAGTTTCTCCTTGGCTGTGTTTAACAAAGTGCTGTTGCCCGTCCAGTGCTGTGTCCAGTATTGCTTTGGAGTCTAAGAATGTGCTTATGTTCTGATCAAGCACCCTGCTTTGTTCTGCTGGTGCTCACAGCACCATAAATCTCATAGCACAGTGCCTAGAAACGGAGATCTTTACCTTAATCATGGATTTAGGATTATTTTTCAGTTTAACTTGGAATATTGTTAATCTTGAAAATACTTTCTTTCCCTTTTCTTCCAGCCTCCAGCCCAATTTGTGCTCACATTTCTTCATAAATGCAGTTGAAGTAGGGGATTTGAAACTACAATTTGATCACCTAATTGACTCTGCAGATCAAATATTAACTCCTGATGTTTACATTTTGGTCTTAATCCCTATCAAACTTGCAAAGCAGTTTGACATTTGATGCTTTCACTGTCACCATTGGTGTTTAGCTGCATCTAGCAATACCTAACATTCAAGGACAGTGCAAGTGCAGGGTTCTGCACCTGAGTCAGAGCAATCCTCACTCAATACAGACTGGGGGAAGAGGTGATAGGAAGCAGCCCTGCGGAAAAGGACTTGGTGATGCTGGTGGGTGAGAAGCTGGACATGAGCAGACAGTATGAGTTTGCAGCACAGAAGGCAAATCACATCCTGGGCTGCATCAAAACATTTGCTACCAGCAGATCCAGGGCAATGGTTTCAAACTAGAGCAGAGCAGATTCAGATTGGATGTTAGGAACAAGTTCTTTACTATGAAGGTGGGGGAACACTGAAACAGGTTGCCTAGGGAGGTGGTTGAGGCCCTATGCCTGGAAATATTCAAAGTGAGTCTTGACAGGGCTTTGTGGAGGATCTAGTGGAGGATGTCCCTGCTGACTGCAGAGGGCTTGGACTAGATGACTTTCAGAGGTCTCTTCCAACCCAAACCATTCTATGATTCTGTAAGTGCTGGGCCAGGTACAGAGAAGGGCAAGGAAGCTGGTGAAGAGGTTTGGAGAGCAGATCTTATGAGGAGAGGCTGAAGGAGTTGGGATTGCTTAGCCTGAGGAAGAGGAGGCTGAGGGGAGACCTCACTGCTCACTGTAATGCCCTGACGAGAGTTTGGAGTGAGGCCAGTGTTGATCCCTTCTCCCAATCAGCTAACGAGAGGAAAGGAGGAAATGGCCTCAAGCTGCACCAGGAGAGGTTTAGGTTGCAGGAGTGGTCAGGCATTGGAACAGGCTGCTGAGGAAGGTCGTGGGGTCACCAACCCCAGAGGTGTTAAAAAAAATGAATAGATGTGGCACTTCACAATGTGGTCGTGGAGGTGTTGAGTAAAGGTCGAACTTGGTGATCTTAGAGGTTTTTTCCAACCTTAATACATCTGTGAGTGAAAAGGTTAACCTGCTGTTCCTTATGACTCTAACCACATTCCCACCTCCACAAACCTCATGACTGAGTAGCTTTTTTTATGAATCCCTTTTTTTTTTTGCCAAATGTCATTTAGATGTGATTGAAACAGATTGGAGAGCAAGGTGGTGGCCTGTGCTCCCAGCAGGACTGGGGGAGTGGGTGCCTCTGCCACAACAGCAGTGAGGAGCAGCTGGACGTAGGCTGAGAGACGTGTGGGCCCAAGCAGCTTCTCACTTGGCATAGCTGGAGCTGGTGAGCATAAATTTGCAGTTTCTTTCTCTGGGTTTCTCTCCAACCTCCCTCCTCCATGACTTAAGAGCATTTCATAGGTAGGGACTGGCACTGCTTTATAAAGAAGTCGGTAGTAAGTGAGCTAAACCCTTTTCAGCCTCAATAAACCAAAGAGAGATAAAAAGTATTTTTTTTCATTTCTCCTCATGTCAAACCATTGGGATGATCTCACGTGTTGAAAGATCTGTTTGTTCCATGCTTTAAGACATCCCCTGAAAGGAAAAACATTTTGGGGAGCCTAATGAGACTAGAAGAACAAGGCAGCATTCCCATGTGAGCAGAGAGCCACATCCTGTAATGCTTCACAAAGACAGTTTTGTTAAAGCACTTGATTGAGTGAGGTGAAGACAAAAGAGGTTGAGGCCATATAGACCTTTTCTGCAGTGGGACTGGCACTTCATGAATTCCCACAAGCTATTTCTTCACTACCACACTGCAGATGTACTACAGAAGGAGGAGGAGGTGATGGTGGGCTGCTTCTAGTGACTGTTTTTTTTTGGACTGGAACCTGGTCTAGTGTGGCCAGAGACTGCTGAGGAAGTATTCCTCTTACTTTTATGGGAGATACATTTCTGGAGAATCTGTGCTTCAACCTTTGGCAGTGGAAATTGAATTTATTTATTTATGTTTGTACTTAAAAAAAAACAAGAAGCTTTGCATGCAAACTCACAACTTACAGTTAGTTTCTGTCTCTATCTGTAAAGAAGAGCTGGAGCACCTCTCCTATGAGGACAGGCGGAGAGAGCTGGGGTTGTTCAGTTTGGAGAAGAGAAGGCTTTGAGGAGACCTTATTGTGGTCTTCCAATATCTGAAAGGGGCCTACAAGAAAGCTGGGGAGGGACTTTTTAGGATGTCAGGTAGTGATAGCACTGGAGGGAAAAAGATGCAAGCTAGAGGAGCTTAAATTTAGATTGGATGTTACAAAGAAGTTCTTCACCATGAAGGTGATGAGGCACTGGAATGGGTTGCCCAGGGAGGTGGTGGAAGCCTCATTCCCAGAGGTCTTTAAGGCCAGGCTGGATGTGTCTCTATCTCATGGAGGGTGTCCCTGCCCATGGTGGGAAGGTTGGAACTAGATGATCCTTGAGGTCACTTCCAGCCCTGACAATTCTGTGATCACCAGTGTCCATGGTGAACACTGTCTTGGAAACCAGCTGTGGAACTGGGATAGTAGCACAGAGAAAATTGAAGTCAGGCAAGTGTCCTCTGAGCATGTCAGGAGAGAAACCAGGACTGGGAAGAGTTTTAATGTAGATTTTTCTGTAAGAACTAGTGAGGATCAGCTGCAAGAAACCAGAGACACAATGTTGCTAAGCAGTGCCTGCATATGTGCATACATATAGATATATAAATGCATGTGTGTATTTCAGTAGACTGTCCTTTAATATCAGAGAGGCACTCTGAATGCCATGAAATCCTAACACTTGTTTCAGGTTTTTCTTGAACATTTGGTTGTCTTCTCCTTTGTCATGTTTTAAAACAATTGAGATTGTCAATCACTGAAATTATTCATAGTGAGATTGTCACAGGCAACAGATTGCGGCGGTGAGTCAGTGTGAGCTGGTTTGGGCTACGATCCACTGCGCTGCGAGTGTTCAAGGATCCAAAAAGGTCAATGCCCAGACTGACTCCTTTTCCATAGAATCACGGAATGCTTGGGGTTGGAAGGGAACTTAAAGAGCATCCAACTAAAAGCTCCAACCAATCTGTCACGAGTAGGGTGTGCAACTCTAACTCTTCTGCTGGCTTAAGCGGCGCAGCTGAGGGTCCGGCGGTGCACCTGGTCTGGGGGCGGCGCCCGGGGGGTGAGGGGAAAACAGGGAGCGGGAGGGAGCCGGTGGCCTCTGCCGTTCCGCACGCCCCAGCGGCTCTCTGTACCTGCCGATGCCTGCGTGCCCAGAGGGGTCCGCGGCAGGCGACCGCCTAGCACGGCCCTGCGCCTTGCTGGGCGACGGCGGCAAGCGGCTGCGTGGCACGGCTCCGCTTCCCGCCGCTCCTCTAGGCCCTGCCTCGGTAAGCGGCGGCGGGAGGTGGCAGGGGTTGCGGGGCACGGGCCTGATTCCTGCCGCTCCTCTAGGCCCTGCCTCGGTAAGCGGCAGCGGGAGGTGGCAGGGGTTGCGAGGCACGGGCCTGATTCCCGCCGCTCCGCTAGGCCCTGCGCGAGGGCAGCGGCGGCATGACACGGCCCTGCGTCTCCGCGGCTCTGCCCGGCGCGCTGCCTGACCAAAGCCCCGTGGCACGACCCTGCGTTCGTGCAGCCGCCGAGGAACTTGGAGCTGCGCCTGTGACAAGGCTCCCATTGCCAAGGCAGGGAAACGGCGATCATCCTTCTGTTTGGTATCTGTTTTCCCCACTGCTTTTGCCTCCCGTTTTCCCCCTGTTCCAGTTCAATCTGATAAACCCATTAGCTGTTTGATGTTTTGCCTTCATTTTACTCCAGCCTTAGCACCGCCACCCCCCACTCTCTGCTGACCGAGGTTGGTAAGGGGAATCCCAGGTCCTGATACAGGGACACCTACAGCTAGAACAGGTTGTTCAAGGCCTTGTCCAACCTGGCCTTGAGCACCTCCAGGGAGGGGGCTTCAGCAACCTCCCTGGGCAGCCTGTTCAAGTGTCTCACCACACTTGCTGTAAAAAATTCCTATTAGTGTCTGATACGATCACTCTGGACTCAGGTACCCCACTGGTTACCTTGTCCTACAGCCATCTTTCTGTCATTGATTGTTCCTGAGGAAAAGTCTGTATGAAGATGACTTGTCTTTCTCCTATGTCTTCCCCTCTCACATCCCAAGAGATGTAGTGTCGGAACTGTTGTTTCTTCAGAGCTGAGGTTTAGTCTTCATTCTTAGTACTACCTGCATCCATGGAGGGCTTCGAAATGTGCTGGAATTGAAAACATTGACAGCTGATGTCTACTGTGAATAGAATCATACAATAGTTTGGGTTGTAAGAGACTTTTAAAGGTCATCCAGTGCCACCTCTCTGCTGTCAGTAGAGACACCTGCAACTAGAGCTGGTTGCTCATAGCTCCAAAGGACCCGGAACGGTTCCAGGGATGGGGCTTCTGTCAGCTCTCTGGGCAACCCGGGCAGCTGTTTTACCAGCCTCAGTGTAAAACATTTCAACCTTCTTTCAAGTCTAAATCTTTCTCTTTTAGTTTCACCCTTTGTCCTGTCACAGTGTGCCTTGCTAAAAAGTGTCCCCAGCTTTCCAGTTAGCTCCTTTAGGTACTGAAAGGCCACCAGAAGATCTCCCTGGAGCCTTCTCTGGGCTGAACAACCCTACCTCATAGCTTGGCATCACAGCAGAGGGATTCCAGGCCTCCTGTCATTGGTGTGGCCTCCTCTGGCCCTACTCCAACAAGGTCCCTGTCTGTGCTGTGCTGAGGACTCCAGCCCTGGCCACAGCAGAGTGGAGCAGAGAGGCAGAATCCCCTCCCTCCCCTTGCTGCCCACACTGCTGGGGATCAGCTCAGGATGTAGTTGGGTCTGGGCTGGTGTGCACAGTGCAGGCTCATGTCCAGGTTTTCACCCGCTAGCACCTCCAAGTCCTTTGGATTGCTTTCCATCCCTTCATCCCCCAGGCTGTGCTGATACCAGAGATTGACCTGAACTGGTTTCCTAACTTGGTCTTGCATTTGGCCATGTTGAACCCTGTGAGGTTCCCCTGGACCCACTTCTCAGAAGAAGAGACATCTTGATGTTCTAGCTGTGGAGACAGCTAGGACTTTCACAGCCTGGCTGTGTAGGAACAAGAGAAAGAACATCCCAAACACTTCTCTGAATAGAGTCTACTGCTATTCCCTTGTTTCACCACAGGCTGGTATGAAGGATGAATCATGCCTTGAGCTGCATTTTCTGTTTACACCGAGGACCTGTGTACAAATTACAAGATAACCTGTGTGGGCTTCGTCTGGGGGATCATACCAAACCATATTTCTCATTTCCCTTGTGTCCAAATGAAAGTCCTGGTAGGCAGTCCTGCTTTTTAATCTGAGGTGATTTGTACTGGTACCCTTAGCAATTTCCACCAGAGGTGCTGGGTGTGATGGAATATGGCTGTTGCTTGTCAAGATCGTTTTATTTATATAGGTTTTACATTGCATTGTATTGTACAGCAAGTCAGCAGGTCAGAGCAAGCAGTACCTGCAGAACTGAGGTGTGAGGCAGTGTAAAGTGGTACAATACAAAAGCAGCCCAGGACTGGGTTGCTTGTTTATTCTATACCTGGAATAAACATGCAATCCCTCTTGATCTCTAAGCAAACTTTTCCCTGAGGCACTGTGAAATTTTGTGTGGCCTGCATTTAGAAAAGAATTCACTTTTTTGGAAACTTTTGGAAGATTTTTTTTTTTTTTACTACCAGCAGTAAATTCTTTAAATGCACTTCAAGTGCAGTTGAGTTCTACAGTGAGTTTGTGTGGCACACAGTACAGGAAAAACCAACTCAGAGCTAAGATGATAATGTTGGGATTTGATCACTGCTCCTGTGTTCAGTCAACTTTGGTGCCAGGGAAGGTCATGGAACAAGGTCTTCTGTGCCATTATGCAGCATGTGCAGGGCAACCAGATGATCTGGCCCAGTCAGCATGGGTTCATGAAGGGCAGGTCCTGTTTGATGAACTTGATCTCCTCCTAAGACAAGGTGACTATCACCACTTCAAAGAGAAAATTAGCCTAGAGAATTGGTAGTGTTTTGGACTTGAGTCTTGTTTCCCAGGCTGAGCAGCATGGCAGAGCTTTGTACTGATTGTTTTGGTTATGTGGGAATGGAACGTGGCACAGCCCAGCTAGATGCCACCCAGCAGCATCAGGAATACTTTAAGCAGTGGGAAGGGAGAGCCATGAGGATGATCAGAGGGCTGGAGTACCTCTCCTGTGAGGACAGGCTGAGAGAGTCGGGATTCAATCTGGAGAAGAGAAGGCTCCAAGGAGGCCTTGTGGTGGCCTTTCAGTGCTTCAAGGGGCCCAGCAGAAAGCTAGGGACAGACTTTCTCCGGAGTGTGGTGCAAACCCAGTTGATGCACTGGTGCTGCCTTTTATATCTATTGGGGAGTTATTATGGCCTTCCAGTATCTGAAGGGGACAAGAAAGCTAGTGAAAGACTTTTTAGGGTGTTGGGTAGTGATAGGACTAGGAGGATTGGATCCAAGCTAGAGGAGGGGAGATTTAGATTAGACTTCATGAAGAAGTTCTTTACCATAAGGGTGGTGAGACACAGGAACAGGTTGCCCAGGGAGGTGGAGGAAGCCACATCCCTGGATGTCTTTAAGGCCAGACTGGATGAGGCTCTGGGCAACCTGATCCTAGTGGAAAGCGTCCCTGCCTGTGGCAAGGGCGTTAGAATTAGATGATCCTTGGGGTCCCTTCCAACCCTGACAGTTCTGTGATTCTGTAATGAGAAGTCCTTTCCTTCTTGAGGGACATCTGGGAAGGACTGAGGTCATTTGACAGGGAAGGCTCAAGCCTCACTATTTCTAATGTCAGTCTGATCACCATACTGTGCACCAGCCTTTCCTGACTGGTATCACCTCTTGGATCCTTCCCTTCTAGGTCCTGGTTCTTGTGTCTGCTGCTGCTCCTTAGGCTTGGTTGTTCTCAGGTTCCTTCCTGCCAGGCCCAGGTTCCTGCCCTGTTTACTGATCTGCCCACACGACTCCTTGTGTGAATCCTTGACCTTTTCATGGCAAAGAATTTTTGGTTTTGTGAATTTAAAGGCCAGTTGTGCTTCAGTTTGCTGTGCCTTGACTTGGCTGCTGTTGCTACTACCTCTGCTTTGGTACTTGGTTTACACCCTCAAACCTGGTTGCAGTGTATTCTTAAGGACTGACTACAACCTCTAAGCATTTGTCTGTAGATCAAAGTTTGGAAACATACTACCAGTCGTCAACAGGTGGACCTGGCAGTTAAACCTGAGTGAGCACAAAGAGGCTGCAAGTCCTGCAATGCTAACTAAAATACAACCAACTTCATGGGGTGAAAGCAGCAACTCTTGGGCAGTGCAAATTCATAATGGCAGCGTGGCAGGAAAGTCAGCAGATGTCTGTTGCAAGAGGTCAAGAACCCATTTCAGGAAAACTGAGAAATGAGTCCTTTTATACCCCAGTTTTAGCATTTGTACTTTGCCAGCAATTCCTCTGGATTTCAGAAGATGAAGAATCATAAGCAGCTGGGCAGAAGCACAGACCGAGCGTGTCAGGGTTTTCAGATTGTGTGTGGGTGTTCTTGGGAACAGTCTTCTTCACCTTTATTCTTCCCAAACTTGGCCTTTTCCTCACCTTTACTTGTAATATTTTATTACATTATTAAGGAAGAAGGAGAAAGCTGTCTTCAAAACCAAGGACCTTAGAATTACACAAAAAATTGGGTTTTTTTTGTTTTAGTTACAGTTGTTTTTCAGTCAGTCATCAATTGTGGAAATTTAGCTAGTCTTGAATTACAGCCTTGAAAATGTTCCTTAGCACAGCCTTTTGAAATGATTATAACAACATGGCATTTCTGCTTCCTCTCTAATTAAAATGCATGCATCTGCTGGCTACAAGCAAAGAGTGCTGCAGGATTTCAGAATGCCTTTCACCAGGTCTTCCATTGCTGAAAGGACAGCAGAGAAATTAGAGGCCAAATGTCCCATTTTCAGCTGATGTGAGGGCTTACTGGTGGTTTGTGTCACTATGTCATCACTGCTAACTGAAGGATTCCCCCAGTTCTTGTCACTCAGAATGAATTTTCGTGTTATGTGATACTTGCAGACAAGGGCTAGGAGAGGGCACTGACTTTTTGCAAGGGCTTCTTGTCATAGGATGAGAGAGGATGGATTTCAGCCTGAGGAGAGGAGATTTAGATTGAATATTGGTGAGGAATTCTTTACAGTGAGGGTGGTGAGATACTTGAACAATTTGCCTGGGGAGGCTGTGGATACCCCCTCCCTGGAGGTGTTGAAGGCCAGGTTGGACAAGGCTTCGAACAGCTTAGTGTAGTGGAAGGTGTCCTGCCCGTGGCAGGGCGTTGGATCTAGGTGGTCTTTAAGGTCCCTTCCAAGCCAAACCATCCTGTAATTCTGTGATATAACTGTGTAAGACTTACCTTACCTTTACCATGTCAGCTGGCTTCTCTTACCATATCCCATCACTTCTTCTTGGGAAGAGAAGCAGTTAATAGTTTGGAGCAGCAGCATGGTTTTGGAGTGAATCTTTTGATGGTTGTTTATTGCATTCTGAGTCAGTTCAGAGTGGTTTAGGACATGTGAGTGATGGTTCCTTTAGAGGAAACTAAGCGAGGAGCAAAACTTTTCTGCTCCCCCTGCAGGAGGTGTGAGAGACTGAACGAGTGACTGCACCACGTAGCTGTGAACTGCATGTTTGGTGAGGACCTGAAGTCCCAAGAAAATTCCCAGCTAATAGATTGTGGAGATGAAATGGCTTCAGCACTGCCTGCTTTCATCTGCTCTTCTTGCACCAAATCACAGGCTGATGTAACAGCCACAGTCTGTACCTGTGCTGTTATCTTCCTCTGCTGTAGAAATCTCAAAGCCAAAGTGTCTTTTTTTTTTTTCTTTAATGTTAAATCCAAAACAATCACAAACTAGAGAGCTCATTTTTTATATAAAATAATACAGGGAGCTAAAAGCCCTTGATGCTTAGAGAAGTGTTCTCCAGTATGTGAGCAACACATAGCATGATGCATCTTCATTACAAAAATGCAAAATGACAATTATTTATCATCAGATCTGCTGACATTAGGCATTAATCTCTTAGTAAAGCAAGCAGTAAACTCAGTTCCCATGGCAATGCAATACATTTTGATCCTCTCCCTCTGCTGCATGGAAGACTGGGCATTCTTTGGACACACTAATTGCAGCTTTAGTGCTGTGGGTTTTTTGTGGGTGAAATACTGTTTTGGTGGAATACCAAATCGGTGGTAGCCATGGTGTTGGTGGAACAATTACTCATTCAGCCTATGTATAACCTTTAAGTCTTGAAACATTCAGAGCTGAAGGCTTGGTTTAGTTTTAATTCTATTGAGTATCATAGAATCACAGAATGGTAGGGGTTGGGAGGGACCTCAAAGATCAGCTAGGACCAACTTCCCTGCCATAGGCAGGGACACCTTCCACTAGACCAGGTTGCTCAAGGCTTCATCCAACCTGGACTTGAACACCCCCAAAGAAAAGGGCATCCACAACCTCCCTGGGCAACCTGTGCCAGTGTCTCCCCACTCTCACTGTAAAGAATTTCTTCCTAATTGCCAGTCTAAATCTCCCTTCTTCCAGTTCAAAGCCATTCCCCCTTGTCTTACCACTACAAGCCCTTGTAAAGTCTCTCCCCAGTTCTTTGTAGCCCTCTTAAGGTACTGGAAAGCTGCTCTAAGGTCTCCATGGAGTCTTTTTTTCTCCNAGTCTTTTTTTCTCCAGGCTGAGCAGCCCCAACTCTCTCAGCCTGTCACCACAGGGAGGTGCTCCTATATAGCCTCTAAAATGCTCCTATACCCACTTGTCACGTTCTTCATCTCAGGGAGAGCTGACCATGCACATAGGGAAGGGCTGTAAAGCAGCAGAGATTTTACTCTTTGGTGTTTTAGGCTGGGGAAGGGCAGAGAATATATTTGAGTCTAAAGAAATTACAGCTAAGTGCCTGATAGCTATGGCTTAGGGTATTTTATAAGAAGAAAAGTTTTTATGAATTTTTCCTTGGTTTCTGAGTTGACAGCCTTCATGGAAATATGTAAACTACTTTAA
>WBNM01022362.1:48800-62669 GCA_013399055.1 Ramphastos sulfuratus | reverse complement strand
AAGGGGCAGAATCCCCTCCCTTGCCCTGCTGCCCACACTGCTCTTGCTGCAGCCCAGCACACAGTTGCTGTCTGGGCTGCACTCACACTGCAGCCTCATCTTGAGCTTTTCATCACCCCAGACCCCCAGGTCCTTTTCCTCAGGGCTGCTCTCAGCCATTCCCCACCCAGCCTGGATTTATGCTTGGGATTGCACTGACCCAGCTCCAGGACCTTACACTTGGCCTTGTTGAATGTCATGAGGCTGGCCTGGGCACACCTCTGCAGCCTGTCCAGGTCCCTCTGGATGGATCCAGATGATTTCTTCAGGAACTCTTCCTATCACATGAAAGAAAACCAAAGGTGACCGTTTGGGAGTCTGCTTACACAGACATGGCTATGGAAAATGACACCTGAAAGGTGTGAAGTATCTGATCCACTGAAAGTCAGCTTTTCTTTAGGGCTTTTCAGCACACCTAAGGCTTTCAAGTCTATCAGGGCAGCCATGGCTTGCTGTAGCACTTGGCTTTGTCCACCCCTTTTTCCTTTCTGTAGTTACAGACTCTAAGCACTTGGGAACAGCCTGGTTTGGTAAGACACATCTACAGATTCCTGATGCAGAAGGATTCCTACTGGATTTAATGGCTGGTATCACACTCCAATAAAGAAGAAAACCACCTGGGCATTGATTGAAGCTTTTCAGCTTTGTTTGTCTTTTTGGTCACAGGATAAGGCAAGAGATCTGCACTGGTTTGAGGCTAAGTGGAATATTTTAATGAATGAAATTAGATCACTGGCTGTGAAAAGCAAAATAAGGTGATGTCTATACTACCCATTTATTCTGCTGGGACATATGAAAACAAGGACACAAACAAAGTCAGGCTCTGCCTGGCTATTGCTGTATTAACTCTTCTGCCTGAACCTGCACATTTCCAACTAATCATTCTGCTTCTAACACCCCTTGCTGACCTTTCCAGCTCACCCTGCATGTAAGAGAGGTTCTGAGGTAAGGAAGGGGGTGGAAAGAAGGTGGAAGGGTGGTTGGGAGCCCTTCNCTGTTCTTCTGTGCTCCACAACCTCCCTGGAGGTGTTCAAGGCCAGGTTGGAGGAGGCCTTGAGTGACCTGTACTAGTGGGAGGTGTCCCTGCCTGTCTAGAGCTTCATCCAACCTGGCCTTAAACACCTCCAGGGTTGAGGCTTCCACCATCTCTCACTTTCTAACATCCAGTCTGACTCTCCCCATTTCCAGCTTTGTTCCATTCTCCCCAGTCCTATCCCTACCTGACATCCTATAAAGTCCCTCCCCAGCTTTCTTGTAGCCCCCTTAAGATACTGAAAGGCCACAATAAGGTCACCTCAGAGCCTTCTCCTCTCCAGACTGAACAGCCCCAACTCCCTCAGTCTCTCCTCATAGGAGAAGTGAACAAAGAAGCCAACAAAGAACACAGCATAGGACAAGTAAAGGGAAAGATAAAGGAAAATTCCCCCAGAGGACACTCCTGGTTCCCTTTGATTGGTAACACAACAATTTTGGGCTCAGACAGACATGCCTGGACCTGCTGACTACCCATTCTGGTATTCAGTCTGCAGAAACTGTGGAACAATACAAATTAGCCTTGCCCCAGAAAAGGCAAGACAAATGTGTTCAGATTTATCTAAACCCTGCTACGTAATGAGATCAGCACATCATTAATTCAGCAAGAAACTTCAGAACTGTTTTGATTTCAGAAGAGTTGCTCTTGACACACACCACTGAGAGGTGCACGTGGTGCTAAAACACTCAAAGATCTTTTTAGAGCTCCTGGCAGGATCCCTTGTGTTTTGTAACATAAAAATTACACTTCAAGTGAACTTCTGAAATCCCTGACAGAAGCAAAAGACCTAATTCTCCTTATTTTTTCTCTAGTAGCATTACTCACAGTTTACGCTGATAGAAGAGATGAGAATAAACAAACCCTGGCTGAGCACTCTCCAAAGCCTCATTAAGCTAATTGTGGCTCCTGCACAGGGGCCTGATTCCAGTCTCACCTCCATGCCTCTACACCAGCAGAGTTTGCTTTATATGCCCAGAGCCAACGTTAAGATAAGCCCTGAGGAAAAGCAGAGCATCACTGATAGGCAGCACAACAGTGGTTTCAACACTACCAGGCTTGGGTTTGCTCCCCATGGATATGCAAGCACTGTAATGGATGCAGAGCACTCCCTGGGACCATATTTGCTCTGAAAATGGTTCTCACAGGAAGCCAAATTATGTTTCTTTATTCAAGGCAGCCTGGTTAAATCTGCATTTGTAAAACAGCTACCAATTGCTATGTCATTTTCTTTTTTTTTTTTTTCTTTTTTAGCTCCTCAAAGAGAGATTTCTTACAATGTGTCACATTTCCATCACACCTACAAATTCCCCACCCAGCACTGTGGCTGTTGAGTTGCCACCAACTCATGTGTACAGAAGCCAGTTACTCAAGAATGGAGAAACAACATATTTAGGACCTGGAGGTGCTGGTTGGCAGCTGTCTGAGCACCAGCCAGGATTGTGCTCAGCTGGTCAAGAAGGCCAACAGCATCCTGGCCTGGATCAGGAATAGCATGGCCAGAGGGAGCAGGGAAGTGATCATGCTCCTGTACTTGGCACTGGTGAAGACACATTTCAAACATGGGGTTCAGTTTTGGTTCCCTCACTACAAGAAAGACACTGAGGAGCTGGAGTATGTCCAGAGAAGGGCAATGGAGCTGGTGAAGGCTCTGCAGAACAGATCTGGAGAGGAGTGGCTGAGTGTGCTGGTTTGAGGCTAACTGGAATATTTTAATGAGAAAAATTAGATAATAGGCTGTGAAAAGCAAACACTGGTGATGTCTGCTTCACTCATAGGCTTGCTGAGATGTATAAAACCAAGGGCAGACATAGATAAGGCAGTCTGTGTCTGTGCTTCACCCTGCACTTCTGCCACATGAACTGCTTCTGCTTGCATCTGTGCAACCCAACTCATCATTCTGCTTCTAACCCCCCTTGCTGATCCTTCCAACTCACCTTCCACATAAGGCAGACTCTAGGATAAGAGAGGGAGGTGGAAAGAAGGTGGAAGGGTGGTTGGGAGCCCCTCCAGAGCACTCTGATTTCTGGGAGGGGGATTGTGCTTCTGTATTACCTTTAACTTGTATATTTCTGTATATAGCTGTAAATATTTGTAATATGTTGTAAATAGCTGCTTGTAAATTGTGCTAAGCTGTGAATATAAAGCTTCAGTCCTTAGCTTCCAGCTGGCTGAGTCCAGTCTGGGTGAATTCATTGTGTGTGTGGAGGTAACTCCCAAACCATCACACTGGGAGATTGCTTACTCTGGAGAAAAGAAGGCTGAGGGGAGACCTCATTGCTCTCTACAGCTCCTTGAAAGGAGGTTGTAGTGAGGTTGGGATTGGTCTCTTCTCTCTAGTGTCAGGTGATAGAACAAGAAATGGCCTGAAATTGTGCCAGGGAAAGTTTAGGTTGGAGATGAGGAAAAAATTCTTTGCTGCCAGAGTGGTCAGGCATTGGAACAGGCTGCCCAGGGAGATGGTGGAGTCCCCATCCCTGGAGGTGTTCAAGAAACATGTGGACATGGCACTTTGGGACATGGTTTAATGGCTGTGGTGGTGTTGGCTTGATGGTTGGACTGCATGATCTTACAGATCTTTTCCAACCAAAACAACTCTCTGATTCTATGAGAAACAGTATATACATTATAAATACCAAACACACAAACCTGACATGCAAATATGAATATTAGTGTAAAAATCAGGATCTGTGTACCAGTCATTAAGGTAAATAAACAAAGGTGACCTGTTTTAGGGCATCAGCCATTTCCTGGTACAAGATGGCTCTTCCCAGGCTTCCTTTTTGCTCTAGGTTAGAGTTTAACCTGGGTTCCACAGGTGTGACTATGGATCTACTCAAGTAACTTTCAGCAGCTATTGCATGGCTCCCAATAAGGAGATTTGGACTGAAGCCTGACCCAGTGTGTCTGAGTGGATTTGTGACAGAGACTAAAAGTAAATCCTTGAGTCTTGATGCACTCCCTGCTGTTCTCCTCCTTACACAACACTTAGTTACATAAAACTCTTTTTTTTTTTTCCTGGGGAAAAAAAAAGAAAGGAAGAAAGAAAAAAGAAGGAAAGAATAAAAAGTGTGTGTGTGGGGGGAGGAAAATAGCAATTTTTTTTTTGGTTGCAAGCCAGTTTTCTCTAGCAACATGGCAGCAGCATGTGAAGTGAAGCAAGATTTCCTCATAGCACCATGTGACAAAGCCAAGCAAAATAAACATCCAAAAACTAAAGAAATTAAGGATGAGGTAGCAGACTGTGGGGAGAGCAGATGGTAATTTAAAATAACAGCAAATTTTGCATGCTGACTGCAACTATAGCTCTTGTCACAAAATATAGTTGTTAATGGCAAAAGAGAAGGCAGAAACATCATCAGGGTCTTTTGTAGGGTTGGTGAAAGCAGGAGGAAGAAGAATATGCAGGGCAGAGAGTATTTCCTGCAAAATCTGCCTCCAGATCTCATGGCACCAGAGGAGAAACAGGGGAAACTGAAATGCAGTAGCTGGAAAGAACAGAGAATCATAGAATGGGAAGGTTGGAAGGGACCTCAAGGATCATCCAGTTCCAACCCTCTGCCATAGGCAGGGACACCTCCCACTAGAACAGGTCACTCAAGGCCTCCTCCAACCTGGCCTTGAACACCTCCAGGGAGGGAGAGGCCACAACCTCCCTGGGCAACCTGTTCCATCAACATCACAGTGATTAAATTTGCCACACAATATTAAAGGTCTCTCGCACGCTCAGGGGTCAGACACTGAGCTAATGGAGAATCTTTTAGCTCCCCAGGAAAAGAAACCAACAAAATCTGCAGTCTGAAAGCCAGAAATGAAGGTCCCAGACTCTGTGAAAGGAGCTGGGGAACATGGACTGCACTGACAGCTCAGCTCAAGTCATGATTCAACTCCAGCCAGCAGCAGAGCTCCCAGTCCCATGCACACATCCATGACTTCAAATCCATGAGTTTAAAATCCTGGGTGGAGCCATGGGATGAAGGTCCCCTGTCATTTTACAGGCTCTTACTGTGAGAAAGGGCTGTTGCCAGGGGTCAGTCCCACACAGGGCTGCTCAGCCTCTCCTGCACCTCAGAGACAGGTTGTTTTGTCTTACCTGAGCTCCCAAGGGATGGAGCAGCAATAATCACTGCTAGGCTGTAAATCACACACAGTGTCACAGTATAGCAAGGTTGGAAGAGACCTCAAAGATCATCAAGTCCAACCCACTACCACAGACCACAAGACTAGACCATGGCACCAAGTGCCACGTCCAAACCTGCCTTGAACCCCTCCAGGGACGGTGACTCCACCACCTCCCTGGGCAGCCCATTCCAGCGGGGAATGACTCTCTCAGTGAAGAACTTTCTCCTCACCTCCAGCCTAAACCTCCTCGGGCACAGCTTGAGACTGTGTCCTCTTGTTCTGCTGCTGGTTGCCTGAGAGAAGAAAGCATCCTCCTGCTGGCCACAACCACCCGTCAGGTAGTTGTAGACAGCAAGAAGGTCTCCCCTGAGCCTCCTCTTCTCCAGGCTAAACAATCCCAGCTCCCTCAGCCTCTCCTCATAGGGCAAATAGGAAAACAAAAAATAGCAAAACAAAAGCCAAAGATGTGTTCATTTACAGACAGAAAGGGACATGAGCCAGTTCACAAATGCAGCCCCAGATTTGTCTCCAGTCAGATAGCTCAGAGATGCTGATTAGGAGCAAAACACTCTCTCAAAGAGGCTGCCACCACCTCAGAAGACCTCCCAGTCATCTGAACAGCCTCCATTCACTTTGCAGATGCTATTCCCTGGGCTGACTCCCTGAACATGACACTTGAAATGTGCCTGGTTTTAAAAACCCCACGAAACCAAAAGAGCACACAAGCTCCCCCTGACATGACTGTTGTGACAAACTGAACTGCAGGAACAAAAACTTCTCTGTACAAACTAACCACTTGACAACTGCGTGGGAAGGTGGGAGGGAGCAGGAGGGGAAAGTGGCTCAAAGCACCCAAAAAAAAAAAGAAAAAAAAAAGAAAGAAAATCCATCTTTCTGTACTCCAGCAGACTGCAGCAGCTGCTGTGGGAAGCACTCTGGAATAGCATCCTCCCTCTGCACATCCCAAATGATGCCAGGACATCAACCCATCTGCTCTTGAAGACCTGATCTTCAAATGTTCTGCAATCAATAGGAGCTCCAGATCTGAATAACAAGGCAATGAGAAGTTTATCTGCATGAAGGGGGCCTACAGGAAGGCTGGGGAGGGACTATTGACAAGGTCTTGCAATGACAAGACAAGGGGCAATGGGTTTGAACTGGCAGAGGGGAGATTTAGACTGGATGTTAGGAGGAAGTTCTTTACAGTGAGGGTGGTGAGACACTGGCACAGGCTGCCCAGGGAGGTTATGGCTGCTCCCTCCCTGGAGGTGTTCAAGGCCAGGTTGGAGGAGGCCTTGAGTGACCTGTGCTAGTGGGAGGTGTCCCTGCCTATGGCAGGGAGTTGGAACTGGATGATCCTTGAGGTCCCTTCCAACCTTCCCATTCTATGATTCTATGATTCTATAATCATCCCTGACCAGGCCAGAGTTCACCTTAGACTGGGGAGGACAAGACATTTCACTGAAGACCATGTCCAGGTTACCCCATCCTCTCTAGTTCCATGCTTTCTTCCACAGCCTTCTGCACTGATCTCCAAGTCTTTCCAAGTGAACTGTAAAACAAATATTTTGTTCTCACTCTACAGGAGGGACCCTGGACACATCACCATGGCTAAATGGGGAGCTATCAACCTAAAAGAAATCCTCAGATTTCAAATCACCCTCGTTTCACACTGACTGGCCACTGCCAAATGCATTCCCCAGTACAGGCAGCACCCTATCTGCTGCTTAATTTCAAGGGCAGTACATCCTCCCAGCATGGGGGAGTTACAAATTCAAATGCAAACATGTTGCTGGAATCTCAGGTAAAAACAGGGAGATGCAGCTTCTGAGGAAGAGAAGAGGCTGCCAACCAACTGCCAAGCAGCATCTTGAGTGGCTCAGATTGAACAGAGGGGACCACAAAGCTTCAGCCTGTGCCTTCTCTTTGCCCTGGCACATGCTGTTTGCAGTGTGCCCAGTGTTATCTCTACCTACTCTCAACTCATTGCTGACCCTCTGCCAAGGAGTGCCAACAGATTGCTGTTGTACCAACCACCCTGTCCCCTGGGACCAGCCATCCAAGTCATCTGAGTGATGATATCAACTCCACAAAAGCCCAGAGGGGTTGTGGAGTCTCCCTCTCTGGAGATATTCAAGACCCAGTTGGATGTGTTCCTATGTGAGCTGGTCTAGGTGATTCTGCTCTGGCAGGGGGGTTGGACTGGATGAGCTTTTGAGGTCCCTTGCAGCCCCATACCTTCTGAGATTCTGTGATTCTGTAGTTCTGTAATTCTGTGATATATGCTTCCATAAGCTCACCTTATATACCTGCTTCCTCCTCAGCTGTTAAATCTAAACCACTGGAGGAGGTTTTTTGTTGTTGGTGGTTTGTTCGTTTTGTTGTTTTTTGGGTTTTTGGGTTGTTTTTTTTTTGTTTGTTTGATTTTGTTGGGTTTTTTTACCATGAATCCCCCTTTTAAGGCTGAATAATAAGAAAAAATAGTCAGAAATGTCAGACAAATTTCTTCTTCTCTATGGTTAAAACTTCCAGAAGTGAGCTGTCAGCACATGGAAAGAATGGAAGGCAGCCGGCTCGGCTCTGCACTATTAAAGTGTTTTTAGCACACCAGACACTTCAGGATCTTGGCACAGTGAGCAATAAATGCAGAAGAAGCATCTTTTCTGTCTCCTGCAGAGGAGGGAGAAGTCTAAAGCCTCAAAAGCTGGAGGGTGACAATGACATAGAGGATGCAGCTGTATGTTTTTTTTCCCAGGGATGAGGGGTTTCCATCATCTGCAGTCTTGCTGGTCAGGTGTGGTACCCGCCCTGGTCTGGCTGCCTGGATGCAGGAACCCCTGCCAAGTGTACCAACACCTTAAAGAAACACTTAGAGCCACACAGCCCTTTCCCTGACACCTGAGCACTGACTTTGGAATTTTACCTCTCTGAAAGGTGGAAATTGCCAGGTTGGATCACCCCCAAGGTCCACTTGCTGCACTCATCCTCTCTGACAGTGGCAACACCAGATGCTCTAGAAGAAAGTGAAAAGAATCCCTTGAGCACTGCAAGCTGGGCAGTGCCCTCAGCTCTGGGAAGGCATCATCTGCCTTAGTATTTGCATTTTCCTATCCTTCCAGATGGTTTTCTGTCTTGTGTAATATAAATGTTGGTGTGTTCCATCACCGTGAGACAGCTTTTCTAGGAGTCATTTCACTTCATTAGTGGGAAAAAATAAAAAGAGAGTTTCTGAGCTTTCCATTGAATGCCAGCTTCAGAGCCTTGCATCAGCTTCTCCTCACTCAGATACATCTCACTTCTTGTCTCACTCAGCTTCCTACTTAAAAATACATTTAACAGCTATTTCAGCAACAGAAAGGACAAAAGTAAAGGCTCATTGCCTGCCCAGAAACAGACATTTTCATCTCTCTGTCCTGATAAATTACTGTAGCTGAACAGCAAATGAAATTAAGGCATTTTTCTCTTTCCCCTAAGTGATCATCCTTGCAAAAATTAACTGTGTGGCTGTTTAAAGTATCTCAGACCGTGATCTGCTCAGAGGTGTCTTCTGAAGAGAAAGAAAAATTTTGCTCAGTGTTAATTTGTAGTGATTGAACTTCACACAAAATCCTCCTGCAGCATTACCTAGACAAATTATAACACCACATAGCCTCAGCCATACATCTTTGTACTGGCTTTATACACCCTTCTGGTATTATCACAGAATCACAGAAACATTCAGGTTGGCAAAGCCAACACATTCTCTGATTCTGCCATCCACAACCTCCCTGGAGGTGTTCAAGGCCAGGTTGGATGAGGCCTTGAGCGACCTGTGCTAGTGGGAGGTGTCCCTGCCTATGGTGGGGGGTTGGAACTCGATGATCTTTGAGGTCCCTTCCAACCCAAACCATCCTATGATTCTATGATTTAATATTGCTTGATTAAAAAGATTTGATCAATCAGAAATGCTGCTGGCAATCTAGAGCAGAATCCCAGAACCACAGCCTGTAAGGTGGTGGAGCACAGTTAGAAGGACTCATGACAAGGAGGAAGAAGGAAAGCTTTAGGAGAGCTGATTGTTAAATCCACTCAGGCAGCTCCATCTCCTGTGTGCCAGAGGCAGATGTGGTAAGTCACCAGGGTGCTGCTGGGGAAGCAGAGCTATAGATACATGTATGTATCCTAACACCCAATTTTCTAGTTCTTGCCACAGCAGCTGACTAGAGCTTTTTAGTCTGTTTAATTCAGTTTTGCAAATACATCCTAACTCAGTGGGCTAATGAAACAAAAGATTGGAGCTTTTCTTCATTACCTTGAAATTCAGCACTGCAGCTTCATTGCAGAATCAATTTGCCAGATCACATTAGAGCCCTTTAGAGGTGAAAGATGGAGGCTTGGCGAGCCTTTAGATTGCATTTCCAAAACTTCTCCCACTCAGTGGCATTTTTCAGCAAGTTTATTTGCAAATTAATTGGCAATGTGATTAAATCCTTACTCAGGTGCTTTATGTAACAGCTCGAGTGCCCATGTTGAATGTGGAATGAGACTTAAGATTAGACTCACTGTAGAAGCAGAATGAGGGAACAGTGACTGGAACTTTGGGGTTTTTTTGATTGGATTTTGTCTCTTGAGATTCAAGTTCTTGCCAAGTTTTACTACTCTGAAAATCACACATCTAGGATTTGAATACCCTAATAAACAGCTGCTTTGCAAAATATCTGTATGTGAAGGATAAATTCTTAAGTAGCACCACATGAATAGAATGGAGGTTAATGCCATGTTCACAGGTTTTCATTTTCTCCTGAAAAAGAGAGAATCTTCCCATCTAATGTTTTCTGCCTGCAGCCCTCTGCCCTGCTCAGTGAAGCACCAGCCAGGTAACAGGCAACCTTCAGTTGGTTTTCAAACAGCTCTCTACTCACACCATCTGCCAAACATTGTTTTTCCTTCTACCTGCAGAGCCTGAAAAAAAAAAAAAAAGAAGAAATCAATCAGGAAGCAAATTCCTCTGCCAGCTACACATACATATATTTGTTCAGGTTCCTTCTGCTCATTGCCACATCTCCCACCCATCACAGGAACAGTTAGGACCAGAATTAGTAGAACTTTCTAAAGGGAAGCATCCAACTCATTTTTGGGTCAGTATCCAGTTCCGGGCCCCTCAATTTAAGAAAGATGTTGAGGTGCTGGAAGGTGTCCAGAGAAGGGCAGCAAGGCTGGGGAGGGGCCTGGAGCACAGCCCTGTGAGGAGAGGCTGAGGGAGCTGGGGGTGTGTAGCCTGCAGAAGAGGAGGCTCAGGGCAGACCTCATTGCTCTCTGCAGCTACCTGAAGGGAGGTTGTAGCCAGGTGGGGTTGGGCTCTGCTGTCAAGCAATCAGGGACAGAACAGGTCTAGACTGGATGTTAGGAAGAAGGTCTTCAAAGCAAGAGTGATTGGCGTTGGAATGGACTGCCCGGGGAGGTGGTGGAGTCCCCATCCCTGGAGGTGTTTAAAAAGAGGCTGGATGAGGCACTTAGTGCCATGGGTTAGTTAATTAGAAGGTGTTAAGTGATGAGTTGGACTCGATGATCTCGATGATTAGGTCTTTTCCGACCTAATTCTGTGATTCTGATGCTGTGAAAGATCCCTTCTTTTTTGGCTCAGGTGGGAGGCTCTAAAGCTCAAATTCCCCCTCTGCTTTTGTTTTGGCACTTAACAAGGAATCCTCCCTGTTATTTGTGTCATCTCTGCTTGATGGCTTAGCAGAAAGGTATGCAAAAATACCTGATGTCCTCTGGTTGGAGATGAAATAATGGACATAAACCCATCTAACCTGATACCTTCCTTGTGAGCAGCATGACCAACAATCTACAACCTTCACCAGCTTCACTAAATCCCAACCTGGGATGTGGCTTCTTCTGGAATTTGGCCTGTTGAGCTCATACCCATGGTAGCTGTGTAATGTCACAGAGCATCAGCAGCACTTGTGTGCCAGCCCTGATGGCAGTGTAGATGCAGATAACACTCAGCTGTCTCAGACTAAACAATAAACCCGAGCGATGTTAACTGCCCATTAAGCCTGATGAGCCCTACTTATCTTCCGATTAAGGGAATAATAAAGCAGACTGGGATTTGATGATTGGTTTTGCTATCAGACCTTAGGTGCCAGCCCTGAGCAAAGCCTCCCTCATGTTTTTCTCTCCAGGCATCTAAACTAGAAACGTTTTTTCCTGTTTCCCCATCCCACCAGGACGACAAACACACTGCAGGCATCACAGAACTGCTGCCACTGCTGCCGGCCAGTGCCAGCCAGCCAGCCATGGTAAAGTGCACACAGAACTGCTGTCACTGCTGCCAGCCANGGCCTGGAGCACAGCCCTGTGAGGAGAGGCTGAGGGAGCTGGGGGTGTGCAGCCTGCACAAGAGGAGGCTCAGGGCAGACCTCATTGCCGTCTGCAGCTACCTGAAGGGAGGTTGTAGCCAGCTGGGGTTGGGCTCTGCTGCCAGGCACCCAGGGACAGAACAAGGGGACACAGTCTCAAGCTGTGCCAGGGGAGGTCTAGGCTGGATGTTAGGAGGAATTTCTTGCCAGAGGGAGTGATTGGCATTGGAATGGGCTGCCCAGGGAGGTGGTGGAGTCCCCATCCCTGGAGGTGTTTAAGAGGAGGCTGCATGAGAGGCACTTAGTGCCATAGTCTAGTTGATTGGATAGGGCTGGGTGATAGGTTGGACTGGATGAGCTTGGAGGTCTCTTCCAACCTGGCTGATTCTATGTTTCTGTGATTTAAGGTCCCTTCCAACCCAAACCAGTCTGTGATTCTGTGAAAGCAATGCTGTGAGAAATTAAAAATGCCCTGCAAATGCAGGTATCCAACCACCCAATATCAGCAGCAGGGCTGCACTTAACTGCTTGACCATTCCTAAAGGAAAAAACACTTTTTCCATTCCAAAGTCAGAGCTGTGTTTAATTATCTGCAAAGTTACACTGAATTTTGAAAGGAATCAACTGTCAGAGTGTACCAAGAGGCCAAGTGGTTAGCCTGCATTAATCTTTGGTTGCCCCCATTCCCTATGATGACCTGCATCTGGAAGTTAAGTGAGCTCTGAAGTCTGTGTAACTCCTGGGTCAGGCCCTGAGGATTGCAAAGAGTTTTCATTCTGAGGCTGAATGCAAACCAACAAACAAACAAACAAATCCTAATGATGATTCTGAGGAACATTCAGGTTTCCAGTTGTTGACACTAAGAGAGTTTATAAAGCAACAAAAAGACAGCTGCTTCCATCAAACATCAATTTGGGATCTGATGCTTGATCCCACTTATCTTAATTATAGCCTTTTATTAACCATCTATAGAGAAAAACAATTTTAATATAGTGTCTCTTGCAGATGACTCAATTGTACACTACACTGAGGGAAAAAACCTGAGATTCACAATGCAGTTAATAGTCATAATGAAAAGCTTTTTCCTCTCAGCTGCCCTCTCATTTCAATAGGTCACAAAGTTTTAAAATCACATTATCTTCACTCAGCAGTCCTTTTTTTTTGCCATGTAAACAGCCAATGCTGTTACAAACTGAAAAATAAAATGTAGGGTTTGGTGACAGAAGAAGTTTTGATATTAGGACATATGATAGATGCTCATACTACATCTTAACAGGAGTTTTAAAGTTTTTATGATCTTGGCTTCTTAGATATTTAAGGAATGCAACAGTTTAAACCTCTTGGACAACCCTTGCCCTGTTGTGAATCCATTCAAATGAACCTGCTCCCAGGGCTGTCCACTGGGAAGTTTTCCATCTCTTACAACCTGTGGAAGAGTGTTTTCCAGTCCTTTATCTGGAGCTGGACTTGGACATGAAATTGCCCAAAAGAGCAAACACTTTAAGTAAAAAGTTTGAATGTAATTAATAAATAGAAGACAAATTAAAAGGCACTGCCTAAACCAAGCAACTACATGGCAGAAATTGTACTTCCACACAGGCACAGCATCTCCATCTGTTTGCAGCACTGTGAGGCAGGAGCAGTCCCAAGTGACTGAGCTGAGTATGATCACAGAATCATAGCATGGCTCAGGTTGGAAGCTACCTTAGAGATCATTTACTCCAACCTCCCCAGCAGGGGCAGGGATACCTTTCAATGAGGTCTGGCTGCTCAAGGCCTCATCCAACCTGGCCTGGAACACCCCCCAAGGAGAAGGAATCCACAACCTCCCTGGGCAGCTGTGATGGTTTGGGAGTTCCCTGCCCCTCCCACACTTTGTAAAATGACCCAGACTAGGCTCAGCCGACTGCAAGTTAAGGACTGAAGCTCTATTTACAGCTCAGCACAATATACAAGCAGAGATTTACACAATATACAGGAATATTTATAGAAATATACAAGGTAAAGGTAATTCAGAAACACAACTCCCCTCCCAGAAATCAGAGACCCCAGGAGGGGCTTCCAACCACCTTTCCACCTTCTCCCCACCCCTATACCTTACCCTAAGGTTTGCCTTACATGCAAGGTGAGTTTGGAGGATGGGCCAGGGGGGTTAGAAGGAAAGTGGTTAGTGAGGTTACTTGGCAGAGAGAAGAGCCAGAAGCTGCTAGACAGCCTGAGATGCTGTGCCCCAGAGACTGTGTTATCCATGTTTTGAGTTCTTATTCTTCCCCATCTCAGCAAGCCCATGAGTGAAGTAGACATCACCATTGTTTGCTTTTCTCAGCCTGTAATATA
>WBNM01022362.1:5599-34137 GCA_013399055.1 Ramphastos sulfuratus | reverse complement strand
CGCCGCTGCCCGCGGCCGGGCCCGGGGCCGCCGCGGCGGTCGCTGCTGCTGCGGCCGCTGTTGCAGCCGCCGCTGCGGCAGCAGCTGCCGCCCCGGAGCCCGGCGTGCCGGCGGAGGAAGCGGTGGTGGTGTGGAGCCCCGAAGTGGAGGTTTGCCTCTTCCACGCCATGCTGGGCCACAAGCCTGTAGGTGAGAGCAGGCCGCGGCCCAGCCGCGGTCTCGAGCAGCGGCACTGGCCGGGGAAGAGAACCGTGCGGCGGGCCAGGCCAGGGGCCTGCCCAGGGAGGGGGCTGGCGGCCGGGCCGCGCTGCGGTGCTGCCCCTAGCGGCCTCTCGGGCTCCAGCCCGCAGTGTCATCAGCCGCAGGCCCCGGGGCTTCTGCCGAGCGTGGCGGGACCCCTGGGAAAGGAGCCGCCTGGCCTCCTCAGGCAGCTCTTCGGAGGCACAGAGCCAGTCCTCATTGCTCCTTTTTGCCATCGCTTGCCCTGGCGCGCTGCCTTACCCGTGGGTTGTTTCTCACACAGCCTTTAAAAGCTCCGGCTGCTGCCACATCATTGGGCCACCTCAGCCCCTTTCCAGTACAGCACCTGTAACGTGAGGTGAAATACCAGCCAGGCAAGGCTGCCTAGACCACCGCGTGTTTCTTCCATAGATTTCCCTGCAAAGATAGCTTTGTGGGTTGGTTTTCTGTTGTTGTTTTATACGTGTTTTGTTTTAAATGTGTGACCTAACTAAAACCGTTAGTCGTGTTAATTGCATTGAGTTTTTCCCCCAGGTGTGAATCGCCATTTCCACATGATTTGTATCCGAGATAAATTCAGTCAGAATATTGGACGACAGATTTCTTCCAAAGTGATTTGGGACCATCTGAGCACCATGTATGACATGCAGGCTCTTGTGAGTATAAAGGCTTCATGCTGCATTCTTTTTATTAATCACAAGTCAGTAGTTTTGACAGGCCAAAATCACCAGGCCTGTCATACCTTTCCTGTCACTAAGAATTTCAGGTTGTTCCAATGAGTCGATGAGTTTTCCCTGAATAAAAGTACATTGAGTAGGACACAATAAAATCTACAGTGTTTAGAATTTTTTTTTTCCATACTGTGTTCTCGCTTTAATAAAGTTGCCTAAATGCTAATCCAGTTAACAGGTCCTTAAGTTTCAACAGTGAAGTTATAATGTAAGAAATTACCTGAAATGATCACACATCATGATCCCTAATATCGTAACCTAAGTTATCTTAAGTAATCTCAAATAGCTTGACCTAAGTCATCAATTTGACATCAGGAGTTTCCCAGTTCTCTACTGGCTGAAATAATCTTGTTAAGAATTATGTAGCCATTAATCACATGTGAAATAAACTTTGATATTGTACTTCTAAATCTAAATTAAAGTTTTAACCAAAGTCATTCATGGACATCTTTCTTTTTCTTCTAAGCACGAATCTGAGATTCTTCCCTTCCCTAATATAGAGAAGAATTTTGCACTTCCTGATGAAATGATTCAAGAAGTGAGAGAAGGTAAGATGTGAGAGCAGTTTCTTCTTCTTGATTGCTCTAATCTCATTTCAGAACAGGTAGTTTCTCCTGAAAAAAAGAAGGTAGCATGCCAGTCTAAGGCCATTCTTTCAGACTGTTGTGTAAGGAAGTGTAGTAAGGAAGGGGAAGTGTTAACGAGATACAAGTTTGTCTCATTCCTTCTTAATCAGTTGACAAATCCAAGTGCTNTGGCACTTGGTGCCATGGTCTAGTCTTGAGGTCTGTGGTAGTGGGTTGGACTTGATGATCTTTGAGGTCTCTTCCAACCTTGCTATACTGTGTGATACTGTGATCTTTGAGGTCTCTTCCAGCCTTGGTGATACTGTGATACTGTGGCTGAAGGCAAGTGTCAAGGAAAGGATCAGACTGCTTATGCTCTCCATGTTTTATCAGCCTGTGTGATTCACCACTGTAGGAAACAGCTAGCAGTGGGGAGAGACCTTAGATACAGTGTGGAATCTGACCAAATCTTTTTAAATATAATGTGGTTGAGATGCTAATGTAGCACAAACAGGTTTTATTTGTACCATTTAGATTCATCTCCTGGGTATGCACAAAATATCCCCGTGCGTGGCCGATAGCCCTTTGCAGAGTGAAAGGCAAAATGTGGTTCTTTGCAGGGTTATTAGTAGCTTGTTGTGGCGCTTTTGCACTTTGTTGAAGTGGCTCAAACGTTATGTCAGACCACAATTCTTCCTAAAACAGATGACCTGCACACTTCAGTGTGGCTCTTTTTGTAGCAAGATACTTTGAAGAGTAGGAGCTATGGACTCAATATAAACACTTTCTGAATATGATTTGTATGTAATAATAATCTTGTGATAAAATTTTCTTGTGTGAGTGATGAAGTTAAAGAGCAATTCAGCTAACAAAAATATACCCCAGGAATATACTTCTTGAATAGCTGCAGTTTGAGTAGCTGGGGAAACTTGCTTTTTGGCCATGGACTTGTACCTTATGCTGGTATAACCATCTCACTTTTAGGTATTACTATTTTACTATGGCTTGTAAGTCTTATTTTAAAAAGATTTACTGGCTTATAATATCTGATTTTTACAAGATTGTTTATGCAGTTGGGTTAAAATCTATAAAAGGCAAAAACATTATGAAATGTTCAGAGGTATTTGCATGAATCCATGGTGGTTTCATTGCACTGTGAAATCATCTCTTTGTGTTTTTTACCTTGAGATTTACCTACTTGAGATTCCTGATCTCTCTTGCTTGTGATAAGCCTTTCTGTGCTAAATTGAAGAGAAGAATGCAGTAGTTTGACAGAGATCTTAGGCTGAGATTAGCTGGATTTTCCAAGTTTAGCTTTATGTGTGTTACTCAGCACTGTTATCCAAGATAGGAGCTGGGAAGTTCAAGCACTTGCCAGAAGTCTTGGGTTATTTGAAACTACAGTGGAGTGCTTCTTAGTTACTAACTATATTAAACTTTAGACTAAAAATTGAGTATAAAAACATAATGTACCCAAGACTTTGCAATATATTTTGCCTGTTAGTAATTTCATTGGAACTTTTTGACATGGAACATCATCATGTACAGTGCTTTTATGTTATGCCTGGACTGTTAGCTCTGTTTCTTGATCACAGTGCTGTGGAGCCTTTACTGATGATGGTTGCACTGGAGATTTGTTAACATTCTGCACATAGCTGAGGCTACTAATCCAGGAATAAGGACATTTTAATGTGTGGTGCTTTGAAATCATCTCACCACTGCCTAACAAACCTTTCTGCAGGAAAAGTAATGATGGAAGAGGAAGTGAAAGAGGAAATAAAAGAAGAGATGGAAACACATGCAGGTCCAGAAGAAGGTAAATTTGTCACTCTCTACTGTGTAATACGAGATTAAAACCCAGCTGTAACTCTTGAGAATTTAATGTCAAAATGTAAATCCCAAATCTGGTGTGCATTGTGATTTGTATTCAGACTTAGCAGATGCTCATGCCAAGAACTGGAGTGACTTAAGAATGCACAGAATAAGCACTTGCCAATATCTGATACTTGAAAGATTTATTCTTTGCTCCTAATTCTTATGTACAAAGTTGTATAGCTTTGGAGTGGTTTGATTTTAAGATGTGCTTGGCAGAACCCTGGGAATCCGAAGTAATCCAAGAATCTCTGAAAGAAAGTTGAGTCTAGTTTTAGTGACCCTAAATACTCTGTATTTGGATCTTTGTACTAATGGGGAGAAGCAGGGCCTATAAATCAGAAAAGATGGTAAGATTGTGTGCTGAAACAGGAAGGTGGGCAGGATGGGATCTTATTTTATTTGCATTATCTTGCTTCTTTCCAATATAAGGCTTATTTTCCTAACACTTTGCTGTTGAACAAAATAAATGTGAACAGTAAGGATTCTGTTTACCTTAAAGAGACCAAGAGAAGTGTTAACTATATGATTCCATAATATTTATGTCACAGACTTAAGTGGTGTTTTGAGACTGTAATAAAAGATCTAAAAATGTATTTTTTAAAAATATATTAAACTTCACATTGGGTGTTCACATTTAAAATCTCTCTACGCTCCCAAATGTAATGACCATTGCTGATTATAAATTTCATAGATTGGTTCTGTAAATGTTCCTATTAATTTTAAGTGCTGTTTAATTCCTTTTAATGAATTTCACTTTTAGCCTGTCAAAATACATGCCTGTCTTTAAAGCAAATAATAAAAGCAAGACGTGCCTTTCTTACAGAAGATTTTTCCTTTAAAAATTAAAATAATATTTAAGTGGTGATTAAATATGCTGAGAAATGATTGATTTGAAAAGTTTGATGTAATATATATAAAGAAATCTGCTATCACTTCTTGTTTGCCTGTGTGTCTGACTCTGATCTGGAATCATTACTTTGATCCTATTTCAGTTTTTACACCCTCTGGAAGTTTAGGAAAAACAACTGAAAAACCAAGCAGCAAAGAGAAAGAGAAAACTTCATCAGATCCTGGGTCCAAAGAAGGATCTGATAAGAGGAAGCGCAACAGAGTCACTGAGAAGGTCTTAAACGCCAACAGTAACCCTTCCAGCCCAAGTGCTGCCAAGCGACGCAGAACATAGAGCTGGGAGAGAGAGGAGTGATAAACTGGAGCACTCAAAATGAGTAGCAGGACAGTTGCTACCTAAACTTTTTCAGAAAGGAAGAGATACCTGAGCCAGGTATTTGAAGAATCTGCACCTCAGTGTTAGACGTGCAAGACTTTGTCTCTCCTGGTGTGGCCCTGAGCACTGGCCACTTCCCAGGGTGCTGGTGGCATTCAGAGTTTGTGTATGTGACAATTCCAGTGGGAACATTTCAGACCAGTATCTGTGCTCTGTCTCGGCACAGTTCAGCAAACAAGTGCTCAGTGAACACAGTTCATGAAAAGCTTAGGTTATTTCTGTAAAGTTTGGGTTGTTTTTTTCTGCCTTTGCATTGTTGCTGTCTGAATGTTACAGACCCTTTGTGGGTAATGGCATTTAGGCATTTTACTTCCTACAGACACAGCCTTTGTTTCAAATGCCTGAATTGGTTGGTTCAGTAAAACTGAAGTTCCTTTAAATACAGAAAAATACTGAGTTGAAGTAGTTTTGGTTTTGTTTTGTTTTGTTTTGCTCCATTTGCTGGAGTAACTGTTGCTTCTTTCACCCTTAGTGATCTAACATCAATCTTTATAAGTTTATTTACCTGAAGGGTGTGTGTGTGTGTGTGTGTATATATATGTATATGCACACACACCATAAGGTGAAAGAATGCCCCTTGAGACAGAATGATTAATAAGTATCCTGAATAAAATACCCATTTTTTTGGATCACTTACATGGTTTTGTGAGGGATCAGCTGAGCTGTGCATGAACCTGGAGATATTGCTCCACCCATTTGTAATCTAGTAGTATAAAAAGTAGGGTTTGTACTTCATTATTTATTTTTTAAAGCAGTTTTAGTTGATGTTAATGGAATTGGTGTTCCAAAATGTTCATGTTGTTCTCCTTCAGAATCCAACTGACACTGCAAGGCTTATCTTTTATATACTAGAATATTCAGATTTGATGAAGTTACTATTTTTGTGTTGTGAAAAGAGGGACAGCAGTCACCAAACACCTTAAATGGTGAAAGAAGTAGCTGAAATGTTACTGGATTTGCTTCACCATATTAACTATCACTTAATAAAAAGAAGAATTACTTCTTAATCTGTCAGTATTGCCCTCAAGGTGAGGGACTAGGAATCTCTCCTAGTTTTGCTGTTAATTCTAGGTACGTAGCCAAGTTCTTGTCTGCCTTATTTGCTTCACTTGTTTTATACCAAGAATAAATTTAACTCGTTTTTATTTTACTAAATGGTAATTGTTGTGTAACTTGATTCAAATTGGGCCCAAGTTATTTTGAAAGTTATTTAGGTACCTTGTGCCTTCAGTCACATTGGTCAAAGTGCCTACTTGTGTGTTTGAGGGCTTGTTTTTTTTTTTTAATAACTTTGGTAACTTGGTCTGAATCTTATGAATTCATAGAATCAACCAGGTTGGAAGAGACCTCCAAGACCAATTAGTACCCTGTTATTTCTAGAAGATAGTTTGATAAGAAATCCTGGCCTGCTGATTCATGTAAGCCTCCAAACTAGAGGATTTTCTCTCTTCTAACTATGCAGTTGAGAAGTTCTGAGTTCAGAAGGTGAAGATTTCTTGCAATCTTCTGGCAGCTCACTTCTCCCTCTGCTGCACACTGGTGAGCTCTAGAAGGTCACAAGTTGCTGTAGTGACTACTCTAACCACTTTTGCAGTGTGATGCTCACTGGTTGAGTTTGAAATAAACAGAAGATATAAGATGCCTTGAATTTAGTGCTGTGTTCCAATAACCCCTGCAGAAATGTCCCATGAGGTACCTGCCAGCTGGAGAGCTTTGTGGATGTGTTTGTGGCAGAGATGCTACAGGTGTCAGAGGTTTTCTGGATCAGTAGAAATTGAACTTTATTAATGTTACATAAGGGACATTACAGTTTAAGAAAAATACAATTTTAATTGGTATTAGCAAACCTCTAAGAGTAGTTGTGTCACTTACAGATCTGTCATCAAGGTGAGTGCTGAAAAGTGAATGCCTCTGTTAAGGTTTGCTGTTTCCTTAAGAATGAAAGTGCTGGTTTGGCATGATCTACTCAATCTTGACCATAAAGTACAGATTTTATGGCTTCCAAGTCTCATGGCTTTGGAGGTAGATTTTTTTTTTCCCATCCAAGGAATTCTACATTTTTTCGCTATACCAATGAAATGCTTTTTTTTTTTTTATACCTTGAAGTAGAAATCTGTCAGCATTAACATGTACTGGTGAATCAACACCATCCTTTGAAGCAATGAGACATCACTTGGGATTTCGTGGTCAAGCCAGCAACACAGATTTTCTAGGAATTTGGTTCTTGTGAAATTAGATGCCTGAAGAATGTAAATATTCCACATGATCCAAGTGGGGATGCTGTGTTCTGCCCTTTTGGCAAGTTCAGGCTTCTGGAGAAGGTGATTGTTGTATTTTCCTGTAAGAGGAATGTTAACTCACCCTCTGAAGGAGGACGTTTTTAACATGTGAAGGTGTTACACACACAAATCCCTCTGAACTCTTCCCACTGAAGGAACGAGGACAGCTACCGTTACTCCGGTGACGATTTGTGTGGCCTGAGCGAGGGGGGTAGAGCCTGTTTAGGACCCCGTGCTGCTGCCCAGCGCCAGAATAGATGGAAATGAGCAGAATCACGTTCTTATTCCAGGTTTTTCCTCAGGCGGACACGCCGGAGGGAAGGACCCCGGAGACGTGGCAGAGCTGGCCTCGGCTCCAGCTACCTGAGGGGAGGGGCCGTGTGGGCGGGCGCAGAGACCGCGCTGCGAGGCGGACACCAGCCAATGAGATGCGGCGAGTAGGGTAACGGCCAATAAAGTGCTGCGCCGCAGGAAAGGGGCGGGGCGTGGCCGTGCTTCCCGTCCCCCCTTCTCTCCCCCCTCCACGTGCTCAGCTTTGTGGCGGGCGGGCGGTCCCCGCCGCTCCTTTCGCTTTCCCTTTCCCCTCCCGCCGCGCTCCCATGGCGGCCTGGTTCAGCTTCAGGGCTGAGGAGGACGATACGGAGGACGAGGCGTGCTTCTGGCGGTACGACTCCACCTGGGAGGAGGAGGAGGAGGAGAACGAAGAGGAGGATGGCGGCAGCGGCGAAGGCGGCCAGCCGGAGGGAGCGGAGGCGGCAGCCGGGGAGGAGCCGGAGGATGCGGGGGAGCAGCCGGTGTCGAGCTGGGCGCGGGGAGCCCAGCAGGCCCAGGTGGGTGCCGGGGCCGTGTGAGGGTCCCTGGAGAGGAAGCAGGGTACAGAGCAGGGTCTTCGAGGCGGGACGGCTTAGGAGAGCCTCTTCACTACCCGCCCCGAGCTGCTTGGGCCCCTCCGCCGCCCCCGGCTCCTGCTCCGTGCCGCTCGACGCGGTTCCTCCGCGGTTACAGAGGCAAGCGGTTAGATGTCGAATGGCTGGAGGAGTGCTCTCAGGGCTACTGCAGCCGCCGGGCTCGTCCGGGATACTTTTGATGTGCACGCGTGGGTCTTCCCAGGCCACTCACTTTGTGTGCAGACACTGTATTCGGGCTCCATCTCTTTAGTATCCGGATTCACTGTCTGGAGCTGGAGCAGCATAAAGTACTTACAAGGTTTGTTGTCCTGGAAGCAGTTGCTAGAATATAATTCTGCCCTCGTCTTAATGAAGCAAATCCTCAAGGAGATGCAATCTGCGGCCCCTTAAGAAACAAGCTTTGCGGGTGGCGAGGGCAAAGATGTGCTGTGACTTCACCTCCTTAAGTTCCATTAGATTCGCGTTAATACATTTCTTTCCCCACCATTCCCAGTGGCCTGGATACTCCACTCCCTAAGCACAAGTTCTGCGTGGTACCTGCCAGCTCATTGCTTTTTGATGGCCCCTGGATTTGATGTTATGATGTGGATGTTCTCCAGCAGCTCCTTCCTTTCACGTTTATTGTTGCTATCACTGTACCTATTGTACTCTTCCACATGCCATGGATAAAAAGCCATCCCATAACATCTACTCACTTTTTAAAAGGAGCTGTAATATTTTATTTAATTTAGATTTTTGAGTTGTTTTTTTGTTTGTTTGTTTATTTTTTGTTTGTTTGGATTTTTTTGTTTTTTTTTTCCCCTAGGGAGTATATTTATTGCAACTCTTTAAACAGAAAATAAAAAAAGCCCACTGATGTTTTAAAAGCTGCAGCTACGTTTGCAGTTACAATGGATGAGTTAGTGCTGCAAAATGTGAAGACTTGTGTCTGGTGCCTTAAAAGAATGTTAATTTGAAATAAAAGGGACTTCTCTGAGATTCCTGCCTTCAGCAGGCATTTTTTTGAGCTTGACATGGAGTGTCAGTAATTTCTTCTACGGCGTTGCTTTGGCAAATGCAAAATTGTAGCTCTCTTCTGCGGTGCTTTCTGGGTGAGTAGAGATGCGCTACAGTCCTTTAACTCCTCCCCTTTACAGGAAAGAGAAACTAGTCCTTCACTTTGAGTTTCATTTCAGCAACTCCTCCATATCTTAGACTATAAATAGGCAGATAAAGCTTACCAGTTAATGCATTATTAAAAGAGCTGAATACTGAGGGTTTTTTTTTCATAAGCATTAAGGTATTAAAATAACCTCCCTTTTAAAATGATGAAATAAATTCTGTGCAGCAGAGTATTTCAAACACCAAATTACTACAAAACTGCTCTGTTCTTTGCAAGCAAAATCCAAGCTGAAATGCAGCAGATGTGCATGCCTGTGCACATCTGCATCTTCGTGGGGTTTACAGCAGGGAACGTAGTTAGGTCTTAGCTGTGCATGGAAAGCTGTGAAAAGTCACAGGTGTTGCAGGTGGAAGAGCTGTGACATTTCAGTGCAGAGGCAGGGATTTGCTTTGAAGTATTTTGCACTGTTTGAGGGCACACTGGCAGTTTGGTAGGTGGCTGGGGTTCTGGGTTTGTTCACAACTTCTAATGCTTCTGGAACATTAAGGTTGATCTTTCTGAATGTGGTTCTTCAGATTTTGTATGGGGTTTGCTTTTTGTTATTTTTTTTTTCTTAGAGCAACTTTTGGGTTGTGACAACTGTAAAAACAAAGATCATTTTTTCAGTCCAGTGAGTGGACTTTCCAAGCTTTGCCTTACAGAGGAGAATGTTATCCCTGGAATATTGCTCTGCATCTTTTAAGAGTTCTTTCAGTGGCAAATATGCAGTCACCTCTGTCTGACAGTGCCTGAACCATTTTTAAGGGCAGTGAGAATGAATACAAAAAAGGAACCTGTAAATCTTCTGTTTAGCCATTTATGCCTTTACAACCTGCCAAAGGCAGCTTCCAAAATGAATTCCTACTTCTGCTTATGTTACACTAATTCTCCTTCTTCTCCCCTCAGCCTAGATGGTATACTTTGTGGCTGAAGCTGCTAAGGTTTTTTTTCAATACTGAGGTTAGACTTTTTTTTTATTATTATTTTTTACTGCACACTTTCAAAACCATCCTAAAACTCTACTTTTGTCTTTGCCTTTCACTTGTTTCTCTGCAAATACTCCATATCTGTAGTTTGAAATTCCTGCAGGTGCCTTGTCAGCTCTTTTGCATTTTGTTGCTTCTAGCTTCTAAGATAATCTTGGAGTTTGTGCTTATTTGAAAAAAAAAAAAAAAGCTACTTCTTAATGCATGGGGTTCATGTTCTGCTCTTCAGAGCCATGTTTTAATAATGAAGCTTATACTTCTGCCTTCTAACTCTTGATCAGCAAGAGGTTTTGATTGCTTTTCCTGGATTCTGTCCTTGTTCTCATTCCTGTGCCTTGTTCACAATCCACTTCATCCCTTTTGGCTGCAGCTGAGTTTCAGTTTTCAGCCAAATATTGTTTGTGTTAGCTTTGTTCTGTGCTTTCCTCACGCTCTTTGCACAGCAATGCTTTTTCTGACTGATGAGTTGCAGGTTTGAGGAGAAATCCATTTAGGCTGCCTGTCAGTGTTATAAGAGATAAGGGGGTTGATTAATGCATGCAAATTTCAGCCTTGCAGTTCAGTTTGTCTTTCTAACCTGCAAAAGAAAGGGAAGGTTATGTTTCTGTGTAGCAGAACCAAGTTTATTATAGAGACCCAAGACCAGCACCTGCCTGGAGGGAGGGCTGAGGTTTGCTCTGTCTGCTTTCCCATTTTGTTCTTTCCAGTGCTGTGCTCCAGAATGCCTTTCTCTTGGATCAAGCTTCTTTATAGACAAGCCTTAATCACTCTGCACCATGGCATTGCACCTGTCTCTGTATTCATGCTTAGTCTTCAGCAGATCAGTTCTTTATCCAAACTGGAGCCAGTCTGCTGCTAGCCTGTCCCAGCTGTATTAAAGGATGTGATTTTAGAATCTTAAGTGTCCAGAATATCTGGAGATTGATTCTTCTGCATCTGGGAACAAAATTGTCAGTAATTCCACATGTATCAGCATTTCATCCTTGGGAGTTCAGAAATTACAGTCAAAAGCACCAATGAACTTCAAAGTGCCAAATCCCATCTTGAAGAGAAGGAAACGATCTGTTCTGGCTGAACACGTTTCTTAGTCTTGGATTTTCAGCCACTTAGTTTTTATTCTGAATGTCTGATGTGCTTATAGTTGTGTGGTGCATTCCTGGGTAGATTCTGGGGATGGACACCAGTGTTTGAATTTCTAATCCTGTATGGGCTGTGGGAAGCTCTACCACTTATTTTGGTCTGTGTTGTCATGTATCAAAAGGAAATGTGTTGCAGTGTAGACAGACATTATTTTAGGTCATCACAAGTTATTATATTAAAAAAAGAAAACCAAACCAGCTTGAGCTTTATTTAATTCCTGTCAGCAGAGTATGGGGCAGTCACAGTGTGTGAATGCAGGCTTTAAAATGCAATTTTAAAAACTCTGCATTGCTGACCTCCTTCTGTGGGTAAAGGTTTGATCTCCCAAATCTCAGAGGCCCAGCATGGTGGGAGGTGGAAAGGACCTCTGGGGATCATCCAGTCTAACCCCCCCTGCTAAAGCAGGATCACCCACAGCAGATTGCTCAAGATCACAATGTCCAGGAAGGTTTGGAATCTCCAGAAAAGGAGACTCCACAACTACTCTGGGAAGCCTGGGACTCCAGCACCCTCACAGGAGAGTTCTTCCTTATGTTTAGGTGGGACTTACTGGGCTCCAGTTTGTGCCTGTTGACCCTCATCCTGTTGCTGGGCACCACTGAAAAGAGTCTGGCCCCATCCTCTTGACCCTGCCCTTTCAGTATTGATCAGCTTTGAGAAGATCCCCTCTCAGGCTGCTCTTCTCCAGTCCTAACAGCCCCAGGTCATTCAGCCTTTCCTCCTCACAGATGCTGCAGTCCCCTCAGCATCTTCATAGCCTCTGTTGACCTGTGCATGCTTCACAAATTTAAAGTATTAAAACCAGATGGATGACTTCATTACAACAAGGTGTTAGAAAATCTAATCAAGTTCCTGCCTTAATAATTAATAAGCCAATGCTCTCTAGAAAGTGACTTTGTTTTTTCATTTTCCTCTGTGCAAATGAGGTTAAGAGGTATCAAATGAAGCTAAAAAATATAACCTGGGAGAGTATTTGCTGCTATTTTTTACCTTCTAAGTTTTCTTAAAATGCTTATTTTGCCAGAGCCTCCACATCTCCCTGTTTCACACAGACCTTGCTCTTGCTGTGAGCTGCCACTGAATGCTCTTAACTCTGCACTGTGCTTTGCATGAGGAGGGTCCCTTGATTCATGAGCAGCCATCACTTTGGTTCTACCTTTACAGAACACTTTTAAGTGCTTTCATGGCTTGGGACAAGGTAGTTCAGCACTCAACAAGATTAAACCTGACTCTGTGGCTTGTGAAGTATAACAAAATCTCTTCTCATTGGAATAATCCACTGTAGAAAATGAAAAGAATTTGTATAATTCAGTTAAAATGCTCTTTAAATGAAGGCATACTTGCAGCTTTTATTTCCCTGGAGTTCAGAGGAAGAAATGAAGCTGTTCCTTGTGCTTTCTGTCCAAATACTCCATTTGGAATGAATTTAGTGTATTTGCATAACGAGGAGAACCTGACACCTACTTGTCAGGTGGACATGGCACCACAGTTTTTTCTCTATAGCAATTTGAATTATGAATAAAATAAAGTGGATTCAGCTGTGACTAGATAAATCTGTCACTTGGCAACTAATAAGGATGATGTGAGTCACTGCTGTGGATATTCTCATTTTCTATGTAGTTTATTAGTGAAGTTTGGTTTCAGAATGTTTCAACTCAATGCCTTTTATTCATAGGAGCACAGATCAAATTCATCACTGCTGTTCCAGAGGGGTTTTCAGGTAGGTTTGACACATAGCTAGAGATAAGCCATAATGAAGATGAAGATTGAAACAGAAAACCAATAAAATAAATACCTAATGTGTCCATATGGCTCAGGCTGAGGGAGCTGGAGTTGTTCAGCCTGGAGAAGGGAAGGCTCTGGGGAGACTTAATAGCAGCCTTTCAGTACCTGAAAAGGGCTACAACAAGGCTGCAGAGGGGCTGTTTCCAAAGGCCTGCAGTGACAGGATGAGGGGCAATGGTTTGAAATTAAGAGAAGAGCAGATTTAGATTGGGTGTTAAGAAACAAGTTCTGCACCATGAGAGTGCTGGAACACTGCAAGAGGTTGCCCAGGAAGGTAGCTGAGGCCCCATCCCTGAAGGTATTGAAGGTCAAGCTTGGCAAGGCTCTGAGCAGCCTGCTGTAGTGGAGGATATCCCTGCTGACTGCAGGGGAGTTGGGCTGGATCCCTTCCAACTCAAACCATTCCATCACTCTATGATTATTGTCCACCATCTAGATCAGCACAGTGCTAAATTAGCAAGGCTGCTCTTAAGCATAAAGCAAAGATAAAGATACTTATTTCAGTAATGTCTACAGGGAGTGAAAATCTTGAATTTAGGAGATAGTTCTGCATCTTAAATCCTACTATTTTAAAATTTATTCTGTGACTGGGATATGTAGTGACCCAGAGACAGGACGTATTTTGTCATGTTTCAAAACCTTTATGTTGAGGAAGAAAAAGTCTTTTAACTATTTGGGATTTCCAGATGGTTCTGACCATTTCTGTAGGAAAAGCCAACTGTGATGCATAAAATATAAAGACTTTAATTAGTGAGACTGGAAAGAAAACTAAATATTTCATTTAAAGGAGGTGATGCAAACTTCTGTTAGTCCGAAGTTGTCTTCAGGAACGCAGAAAACCAACTGCAGTAACAAGTGGGCTGGTTTTGGGGGTGCTGGGAAGCAATAGGCAGGGGAATGTGTCTCAGAGATGCTGAATTCAGTCAGTGGATTGGGGTTTTGTTTGCAGAAGGCAACTTTATTCTAGATCTCTGATCTGTCTCTTTTCTCTAGTTCTCAGGCAGGCGCAACTGGAATGCAGCAAAAGACCTGCAGAGATACAGACATCATTACCCGGTACTGGCTACACAAAGATCAAAGTTCCCTTGAGGCCTTCCTCACAGCATGCTAAGTTTGGGAACACATATTCTAGATTTGTGGGCACCCTTTTGTCTTTATGTTGGCAGGATCAGAACCTTTAAAGGCTTCATTTGTGTGAGAGGGAAGGGCTGGTGTGCATGTGTGGGTGCATTGGAAACAAGCTGTTGCTTCCCAAAAGGTGTTTCAAGGATTTAGCTGGAAATGTGTAGGGAACTCTGAGGGGAAAGTAGGGAGAAGAGTTGAAGTGAATAGTGCCTTTTAAAAGATTGCTGCTTGCTGACTTCTTGTTCTCATCTCCAGGGTTTGATAGAATCAGAAAATGAGGAGGAAGAAGAGATGTGGAACTTAAGCTTTTATAAAAATGAGATTCGTTTTTTGCCTCATGGTGAGTAGCTGGAGCTGGTTGAATTAAGAGTTGCTTGATCCCTGTGGGACTGATTTATTTGGGGCAATTAATGAGGCAGGAATTATAAAATATGTAATTATTATTTTTATTTCCAAAAGGCCCTGCCCACAAACTATATACAAAATAGTTAAATTTGGGTTCTACCTCAGTCAGGAGAGCCTTCACAAGGATGCTTATGGGCAATTCATTAGGAGAATCAGAAAATTGGGAAAGTTTAGCCACAAAATGGCTTTGCCCCAGTTACAAATAAAAGGCAGCCTGGAGCCCTAGGGAATGTCTGCACTACTCACTGCAGTGGAGTAGGAATTCCAAGATAGTCCCTGGCTCCTTTGTTGCAGTGTTGGAGCTGCTCAGCGTCTTGATAGCCGTTGAGAGGATTCTAGATCTTCCCAGGCTCTAGCAGGGTGCTGGGAAAGAGGCAGAGAATCTCTGACCTGATCCTGGTTCCTCTTGGCATGGAGGCTCAAAGAGGCACAGGCAGGATCCATTGCAGATGTGCAGAGAGCACAATGTCGGTGGCACTTCTCAGCATGCTGTGAGGCACTTCAGTTTCCATGTAGTTCAAGCCCAAAACATCAGGGCTGCACTGCTCTGAAACACAAAGCAAAGCAGAGTAGGTTGTCCCAGCCAAGAGCAGTGAGGCAGAGCAGAATGTAGAGCAGAGCAGCACAACTGCTTGCAGCTTAGGTCAATTTCTATCATTTGTCTGAGTGCAGTGGCTCCTTTGGCCACAGAGATTCACCAATCACAATGGCATTTGCAAAACTGACCATGTTAGATGAAACCAGGGCTTGCTTACCCTTAGGTGGGCAAGACACTAACAAGTACCTAAACACCTGTTTATCACTTTGGGAGGGGTCATAATGGCCCAAGCCTTTGTTTTCCTCCTGTCCTCACTTCCCCCATCAGCAGAAGGGTGAGGCAAGCCAGGACATTGTTGTGGTCTTCCAGGATCAGAAGGGGGCCTAGAGGAAAGCTGGGGAGGGACTTTTTAGGCTATGAGGGAGTGACAGGACAGGGGGGAATGGAGCACAGCTGGAGGTGGGGAGATGAAGACTGGAGGTGAGGAGGAAATTCTTCAGCATGAGAGTGATGAGAGCCTGGCAGGGGTTGCCCAGGGTGGTGGTTGAGGCCCCATCCCTGGAGGTGTTGAAAGCCAGGCTGGATAAGGCTCTGGCCAGCCTGATCTAGGGTAGGGTATCCCTGCCCATATCAGAGGGGTTGGAACTGAATGATCCTTGTGGTCCCTTCCAACCCTGACTGATTCTATGACATCTAATAGGTCTATTAGCCTTCCAGGACAGGGACAAATCCCAAAGAATCCTGTCAAACAAAACCCACCAGAAAAACAAAACAAACCTCCTCACACCAACAACCCCAAGCCAAATGAAAAAGACACCGAGAATTGCCAATTTTAAAAAGTCCTTGTTTCTGCTGCTTGTTTCTTAGTTTACTCTTTGGTGGTAGACAACTAAGGTGTTTTTCCTGGCCTACAAAGATGATTGGAGTCACAGAATCGTTTTGGGAGCAAAAGACCTTTAAGGTGATCAAGTCCAACCCTTCTCTGACCTCGTCAAATCTGGTACTAAACCATGCCTCTCAGCACCACGTATTTTAAACACCTTCAGAGATGAGGGATTCAACCACCTCCCTGGGGAGCTTATTCCAGTGTTTGAGAACCCTTTCAGGGAAGAATTTTTTCCAAATATCCAATCTCAGCCACTCCTGGGGCAATCTGTGTCTATTTTCTCTCATGTTACTAAGAATAGGAGAACCAGTGCCCACCTGGCTCCAAGCCCTCAGCCTCAGGTTGTTCAGTTAGGGGAGTTAATGCCTTTATGTGAACCTCTGGCTCTGGCTAATGAGCTGCCTTGGGTGATAGGCTAACTTTAATTTGATGTGATTTCTTCTAGCCTGACTTTTCTCTCTCCAGGTTTGCATATTGACACTCTGCTTGAATCTTGGTGGAACAACTATGAAGTTCTGGAAGATAACCATTCTTACATACAGTGGTAAACTGTCTGCATGTATATAATATCTGCCTTTAGTTGTGCCTCTCTTGATAGTTTGTGGTCCTGCATTCAGCTTCCCAAAAAGGCCCAGAGTTAATTTGATGTAAAACCTGTATCCACTTCATTTTTTAATTCTCTTCTTCTGGCATGGAAATCCTGGAGACACAAATTTCCAGTGCAGCTGTGGGCAAGCAGATTTCAGCCAGACTTGATCTTACAGCATAACTGCAGAACAAAGTATTAGGGTAAGCAGAGAGATCCAGATAAGCAAAGGATCCTTGGTGTAGGCAGTGCGTTCCTGGGAGGGATTTGGCATACAGTAAATTACTTCTGTGTCAGTAAATGTGTGAGTTCTCCAGGAGATAGCTCTCAGATCACAATTTTTGGAATCTTTTTTTTTTTTTTTTTTTTTTCCAGTTTTATCAAAATGGGTGCCCTGGGTAGGATGTTGTCTTTGCTCATCTGGGCTGAAAATTTCTTTCCCTTCAAGGTTATTCCCTTTACGTGAACATGGGATGAACTGGCGTGCCAAACCACTCACCTGGAAAGAAATCCAGGTATTGAAAGCTTCTGTCTTTATTTTTGGGGAGGGATCTCAGGTATGTTAAGTTTTTCCCTAGTGCCTTATACCTGAGGTGTAGGTTTTTTACATTACTTCCTTGGGGCTTGTCTCTGAATGAAGCTCACTCAAACACTGTTCAGCGTTTGTCTGTCTTGTGTAGCTACACCAGCAAATTGCAAAATTGAATGCTTTGAGTTGGAAGGGACCTTGAAGATCCTCTAGTTACAACCCCTCTGGACTTCTTCCAGCAGACCAGGTTGCTCAAAGCATCATCTAGCCTGGCCTTGAACGCCTCCGGGGAGGGAGCATTTACAACCTCCCTGATCAGTCTGTCCCAGTGTCCCACTACCATCGCTGGAAAGAATTTCTTCCTACTCTCCAGTCTAAAACTCCCCTCCTCAAGCTTCAATCCATTCCCTCTTATCCTATTACTACGAGCCCTTGTAAAAAGTCCCTCCCCAGCTCTTCTGTAGCTCCCTTCAGCTACTGGAAGGCTACTATAAGGTCTTCCAGAGCTGCCTTTTCTCCAGGCTGAACAGCCCCAACTCTCGCAGCCTACCAAGCCTTGATTATTATTCAGGTGCCGCTTGAAGTGGTGCAGGTAATTTGGGAGTTGCATCTTGCACTTATTGGTCTGTCTTGTTTTTTAGGCCTTTAAGAAGTCCAAGGAAGTTATGCAGAGGTTTATATGTGCTTATCAGCTCATGCTGAGATTTTATGGAATCACTTTGGTCAGTGAAGAAACTGGAGAACTTAAGAGAGCAGAGAATTGGGCTGAGCGATTTCAAAATCTGAATCGGTGAGTTTCTGTTTACACTGCTGGTCGTTTGCTACAGCCAGGTGCTTCTCTGAGAAGAAATCAAACTCACAGGCAAGAGACTCCTCAGCCCTTGAGGAATGGAGGCTTGTGTTGACAAAAAAAAAAATTACCTAGCTCTGAAGTATTTTTAGCTTGGCTCAGCCTCTGAGTGTAGGTCATCACAGTCTACATGACTTTTAAGTGACAAATATAATAAGTAAACTAGTTCAAACTGGTTTTCTTTTGTATCCTGTGCAACTGTTAACAGCAGATGTTCTTCATGTTCATCCACTGAGATAGGAAACACAGGACTTGGAGATGTTAGGATTTGCTGTAGCAGAGCTGGTGTTTAAAACTGTGTTTTAAGCAGGAATCACTGAACTATTTTCACAGGTAGCCAAATTGCCTTTGTAGCATTCTGTTGAAGTACAAGTAGGAGCATTGCCATAGGCTTCCCTAATGGTTTATAAAGCTGCCTCAACATGTGTAAAAGGCTTTGAGTCTTTGGCTGAGAAGAGCTCTGCAGACTGAGTAATGTTCTTATATTATTGCTGATCTTATCATAAAACTAGTGATGACCCTTCAGATCCTAGTAGCCCAGAGATATTAACAAGGACTCTCCAAGGACTGGGCATACTCATAAAAGACAAAACAACTTGAAGGCTGTCAAATATAAACATAAACCCAAAACTGTGTCTAGCTTAAGCCCCTAAGTCAGGAATATCTGGCAGCATCCTCACATGCCTATATTATACTTTTCTGCAGGGTCGCTGTCAGGGACAGGATATTAGGCTGCTTGGACTTAACAGCCACCATACTGGGGCAGTCATCTACTGGTAGGTGATGCAGAAAGCCAGAACCTTTTCAAGCAGTTGAGAAGATTAATCCTAGCAGCCCAAGAAGGGTGAGGAAGATGCTGCTGAAGGCAGACAGCAGCAATAGGTGCTTTAAATGTAAGCCTGCTTATACTCCCATCTGCACTGTCAAATAGTCTTGAAGAGATGGCAGGCAGTAATGCATTACCCCAGAGGTCTGTAGTGACTTGTAAGGCTTTCAAACTTCCCTTATCTGTTTCCTTCAGGTTCAGCCACAACAATTTGCGGATCACTCGCATCCTGAAGTGCCTGGGGGAGATGGGATATGAACACTATCAAGTGCACTTGGTAAAGTTTTTCCTAACAGAAACTCTCGTTAAGGAGACATTACCAAATGTCAAGAAAAGTGCCTTGGATTATTTCCTGTTCACCATCAGAAACAAAAGGAAGAGGAGAGAACTGGTGCACTATGCTTGGCAACACTTCAGACCTCGAAGCAGCTTCGTGTGGGGGCCGCATGACAAACTCTTGAAGTACAGACCCCGCTCTGCCAAGTCACAGCTGCACCAAAAGGCTGAAGATAAGCAGGAAACTCGTGGCAAAAAATCTGATAGTTCTGTGGAAAAGGATCAGAGCCAGGCTCTAGAGAAGGAACAGAAAGCTGGAGATGCTGCAGACTTGCAGCCTGAAGTGAATGATGGTGATGTAAAAGAGAGGATAAGTGAATGTGCTTTGAAGGGAGGAGATGATGAAAAGAAGAAAGAGGCTTCACTTACGCAGCAGGAAGAGAAGGGTTTAAACAGCGAGGGAGGAGATGGTGAAGAGAAGAAAGAGGCTTCATTTACCCAGCAGGAGGAGAAGGATTTAAACAGTGATGCTGAAGAAGTACAAGGTACAGCAGAGAATGACTGCACGAAGGAGAGCAAGAAGAGAAAGCTGGATGCAAATATGGCAGACCCTAAAAGGAGTGGAGCACTGAAAAGCCCTGACATTGAAAACATTTCCCGCAACCTAGGAGAATGTGCAATTGATGCAGAAATCCCTTCCTCAGTTCCCCTCTCAGAAGCAGAGCAGGACCAGACAGTGCTGAAAGACAATGATGCAAGCACCAAAGACTCAGCGGCACCGGAGGTCGCTGATGCAGCTGTGAAACGGAGGAAAGTTGATAAAAAACCATCCAGAGGCAAAGTGTTCAACTTGGCCATAAACCTTAACATGGGAGCCTCTGCCTCCAGTGCCAAGCTAAATCCATCTGCTGCAAACACTGAGGCTGAAAATGAAAATGTCAGTGAGAAAAAGGAAGTGGCAAGTGAGAAGGGTAGTGATGACGCAAATGGTGGGGCTGCAATACCCCTGGGTGGTTCCACACTCCCTGAGGCTGGTTTGTCTTCTTCAATAAGTGAGGACTTGGAGTCGAGTGGATGTAAAGTCACAGAAAAAGGTGATCAGCACCACTGTAATAGCACACTGCTGGAAGCCAAAAGTGAGGTAGATGCAGTGGAACAACATAAAAAGGCAGAAAATGCAAGTGAAGAAGGGCAAGCAGAAGTCACAGGCAAGAAACAAGTTCTAGAGAGTCTCGAGCAAAGCATGGCATCCACTTGTCCTGAAGAAGACAGTGCTGAGGTTGTAACACAAAAACCTGAAAGCTCTGAGCAGGCAGCAGAACCTTCTGAAGAGCAGGTAGCAGCAGAGTGAGTCCAGCATGGCAAGCACTGGAGCAAGCAGAGATGACACTGCCCTAGCTGCCAGAAGCCAGCTGTACCAACTGGGATAGCAGAAGTACACAGGAGAATAAAATTCCTATTCCTTGGTCTGATCCAGGCTAGCTCCTGTCTGACTTCCTTCCACAGGTTTCTAATCTTGTGTAGTAACTTCAGCCCCTGGTTACCCTAAGGAGGAGACTCTACTGTTAGTCACCTTCAGGGACAGGCTGTGCCCTGTTGCTCTTTTTTTATCTGATGTTCAGGACTATCTAGGAGCAATGGGGATTTTTGCACTTTGTTTTTGGTATATCCCTTCTTAAAGGGAGGAGGAAAATTGACCTGTTTCCTTGTTTGAACTAGTCCAGTGTTTATTAAATACATGATTTTTAATGACCTAACTTCCTAGGCCTTTCTCTTGCCTTTTAAGTTCTGTGGATTATTTTGAAAGGCTGTACCTTCCTGAGAGATTTCTTCCTGGCAGAGATGCTGTTTACCTGGAACATGCTGTTCTCTAGGGTGCAAAGTGCTGAGTAATTTGTTCTCTTTATCCCCCACAGAAGTTCCTTTGTAGTACTTTGTTAGAGTTGTTAAGAACATGAATTATCTACTGGTTTCTAAGAGAAAAACTTTCAGACTTCCCCTAAAGCTGTTCAGAGCTCTTCTGCCCCAGGCTTTTGCACCACATTCAGACCTATGGACCTGCCTTCCTCAACTGCCAAAACAGAACAAGTATTTATTTGCCACTGCATCCTTTCTGATTTGCTGTTCATTTTCAGTGGCCTTTGGAGCCACCTTTCTCCAAGCCCACTGTATGAAGTTAGATGTGTCAGATTTATCCCACTTCCTAGTTAGGCCAGGGTTGTTTTACCATTAATCATCAGAGCATCAGACAGCGAGGGCACATTCAGGTGCAGCATGTCTGGAAGCCACTGGGCTTTGTGGGGCAGTTAATTGAAACTTTAATTGGAGGAGGTATGCTTGTCTGGTTCACTTATTTATAACCCTCAAGAATTTACTTTGAGATCTTGCCAGCTCTTTGCCTGCCTTAATGTTCCTTACCTCCCTGTTAGCTCTTCTGCCTGACTTACACAGTGTTCAACCGAGTCTGGAGGAGCGTTAAACAATTCAGCACTTTTTGCTCCTAGAGATTTACAACAGAGGACCTGTTTCATGAAACAGAGGAAGCCATTTTCAAGATCCAGAAGGTCTGGAATTGCTGTTTGCTCAGCTTGTTTGGTTTGGTTTTGGGGGATTTTAGGTACTGTTTGGTTTGTGTAGGAGGTGGGTAGAGGCTCACCTTGCCGTGGAGCTGCTGCAGTAACTGTGCACTGTTCATGTTTTCCCTCTCTGCTACAACTCTGAGGGAATTTCCTCTTTCAAGGAATTTGATCAGTGATCTGCCTTCCCTTAGGTCTTGGTCCAGCATGCCACATACATGTGTGGGAGTAAAAGTTCTGCAACCTATCCCTTTGTGGTCACACACGTGCTGGAAAAAGGTGTTTAATGCTCTTCAAATACTTGAGTTTGGGTCTTTGCTTTGGGTTCTTAATTTTATTTTGTTTTTCTTCTGAACAAATGGAGTCAAATAGCCAACAAGGATACACTTAACTACAGGTATTAATACTAGAAGGTGTTGAGTGAAAAATCTTTCCTAAAAGATTCACAAGAAATGTTTAATCGTGGCTTTTTGTACAGATTTATAGTAATTGTTTGGTTTTGTTTTGTTTTTTTTTAATTTAATGAAGTTTTCATTGTGAATATGTGCTCAGTTGAGGCATAGATCATAAATCTTACTATGGTGATGTGTGATTTGGTTTTGTGTTTAATGGGATTTCACTGTGAGCCCTGGTCTGGAGTGCTCAGACCAAACTGTTCCCCATCATGGTCAGGTTTAGAGTTTTGGCTGTAGGTGTTTGCAGTGAGTTCACAGAATGTTTTCCAGCACCCAAAACTGTATCACAATCACATTGATGTCACCTATTAAAGCATGAATTTGATGCACACCATTTTCCACTTATGCTTGCCTTTTGTTTGTTTGTTTTTAATCCTTGAGGGCCGAACATGAGCATAGATCTGTCCCCATCACCCCCACCCCCTGTAGCCATCTGCTGTTGCTTGGGCACCTCCCAACAAGTGGGTGCATGTGGCTGTCTGGTGTTGCCAAGCTCAGCTCTAAAGCAGAGGTCAGCTGGGCTCACCATGAGATAAACCTGGTGCTTGTTGCACGTGGAGGTGATGCTCATCCTCCTTCCACCTCTGTAAGATGTGGCCAGTGAATGTTTGGGGGGAAAGGACATCCCCACTCCATGCTTTTTGTTTAATGATGTGCTTTCATATGTACCCATGTGCCCTGGCTTGGCTCTGGGCCACCATCCCTTGAGCAAGCAAGGGCTTGAGCTTTGAGAAGCTCTCAGAGCCAGCAGGCAGGGCAGCTGCCCAGCCTGCATGTGGGGACTTTGGTCTAGTGAGCCTAGGACACAAGCACAAGGGTGTCTTTGGGGTGATCACTTCTGTAAGTTGCTGTCCCCCTTCAACTGTGCTTCCTCTGCCTGGGATCTTGAAAGGTGGAGGGCTGGTCCTCCCCTTGGTCTGTGAGGTGCAGTTGAAGGTGAATGCTCCGAGGACTCCTCCGTTGCTGGTCATATGCAGGCTGAGCTTGCGGCAGCAATGTGTGACCAAGGAATTTGGATCTTCTCTGCCTTCTCTCACCATCAGTTAGCCTCAGTGTGAAGGAGGAGGTACCAGCTCTGCAGAGCAGTTCATGAGACAGCACCACACTCTCCTCTGAGGTTTGTGATGTCTAATAAAGCATCCAATTTACTTTGAAGCCATCCAAAGACGTACAGACACACACTCACTTTCTGCCCCACGCTGCCTGTTCTGCAGAATGTTGTGGGAACTTGATAACTCTGAGCCCTTTATGCTTCTGGTGAGGTTGGTGGAACCAGCTGCAGCTGGGGAGCTGGACAGACACACTGTGTGCTCATAGAAACCTCCTCAAGTAAGGATGCCAAACTGAAACCTGAGATTTCAGTTTTTAAGCTGTTTTGGTTATTTGTGGGGGGTTGTTTTTGTTGGTTTGGTTTGCGTTTTTTCACTTTTCTCCTCTTGCTAACTAAATGAGCTGTGTCACTGCAATCCTGATGAATCTTGCCACTGTTTGTCTCCACTTCCAGGCCCTGCTTTGGATGAAAATGTCTTTAATCAATAATGGGAAGCATGAAGCTATTTGCAGGAGATGTCTTTGTGAATATATTGCCATCTGGGTTCACCTTGCTGGGAGCTGTCATCCTGGTCCCTCCTTGCAAACACTTCAAAGGCAATTCCTCTTTTGTGGCTCTCAGAATGCTTCTCTTTTCACTTCTTCCTTGTACCTGTCAGCAATCACCCATCCTCTGGTCATCACTTTCTCAAGAAATCTGCTGTCATTCTTCAGATCTCCCTGGGAAGACAACAGAACAGAGGAAAAAAAAAAAAACCCACAACAAAACCAGCTGTGAGTGCTCTCTAGAGTTAATAAACCATCTCACAAAGCAGTAAGTGCATTTCCCTGTAGTGTTTCTTGCACTCATCGCAGGTAGATGAGTTAGATAGCCCCAGGCACTGAATAACTCTCTCTCTCTCTGTTGCTTTTTATCTGTCCAGCGCTGAAGTAGTGATGGGCTCTGAGAAATGGTCCAGGTGAGAGCTAAGGAACATCTTTACCTCTAGCTGGAACAACCTAATTTTGTTCGTGTGGCACATCTGTGAGTCTGGCCCTTCCCCTTTGCTCCCTGTTTGCTCAAGGCTGGGGCTGCCCAGCAGGGCATGAATGAGAGCTTCTCTTCCTGACTGACTGCTGCTCCCCCTCCTTCTCCCACCTCTTTCCCAAACCTCTTCTCTCCTCCCAGCTCAGCCCCTCTTGCCTGTGCTCCTGAGCTCTGCCCCTCCAGCTGGAGCCACAGGTTTATCTGGAGGCAAGGAGTTTCTCCTTTGTAAGCTGAAACCCAGGAGGAGGGATCTGCTGGACCTTGGAGGGGAAAGTGTTTAGCTGCCCAGGAGGAGTGAAGAGAGGCAGAGGCTGGGCACCATGGCTGGATTCTCCATTCTTGGGCTTCTCTTCCTGTGCCAGCTACTTGCCACAGCATCAGCTCAGGTAAGAAGCCTCATTTATGTCTTATGCTCAAGAAAAAAAATCCACATGGGAAGGAGTGATCTGTGTATGTTACAGCTACAGGATTAAAGTGAGGCAGTAGGCAGGATGTTGGAGGCTAAAGTTGTTTTAAAACGTGTGTGTTGCCTCTGCTGTTACCCAAGGAGTGCCTGGCAAGCACCTTTGGTTTTGTAGCCACAGGGGTAGGCTTTAGATCATATCTTCACGTGTAGAAAGTGCTGCTTTATGCTTTCTGTAAAAGTTTTGTCTTCAGGACTGCAGTCAGGAGAGATAAAGGCTTGGGAAAGGGGAGACCTGTTGATGTAAGAGAAACCATTTTCTTTTACAGTGAAGTAACAGGCTGCCAGTGAGATTTATCTTCTGATCTGGGTCTTCATCTGACTTGGAATTTCTTCTTCCCTCCCTCAATCAGTTTTCAGATGTTAGACTTGTAAAACAGCTCATTTAACCCTTGCTCACCTCAGACATGAAGCTACATTTAACTTCCTTCTGTGGTGTTAATATTACTGTCTGGGGAAGCAACTCCTCAGTGAGGTTTTTCATTGTCTTAGGAATTTTTGCAGTCTGGTTTGGGAATTCAGAGCTGCCTTCGTCTGCTCTGAGCAGAGCTGCTTCTACAATGCAACCTTTGTTCACTGAAGGTACAGCAAGTTGCTCCCTGGAGCCCTCTCCATACAGAAGTCATTTATTGGACCTTTTTTCCTTTCCCCCCCCCCCACCTCAGAGCTTTTCCAAAATCCCAGATTTTCAAATGGCATCGTGCTCAGAGAGACTTTTCCCTTCTCCTTCCTTCAGTGCTGTCCACCTGGCTCTTCCATCACCCCATCAGACTGGAACTGTGAATTAGTTTTGAATGCCAAGCACTTGGCACCTATTTTGCATGGGTTTTCTCCTTGGCCCAAAATGAGAAGTGCCCCTAGGCAGTAAGAATTGTTTCCTATACAACTAAACCCACTTGCTGCCCAGTAGCCAGCTCTGATTTCCAGCATTAGCCACTAGCTATACAAGCTGGGAACACTGAGGATGTACTCAAAGAGCCTTGCACTGGTCCTGAGCTGCTCTGAGTCTACCCAGGATGGCAGGGGATGCCTGAGGGATATGGAGGGTCAGTGCAGATTTAGGGTTAAGCTGTAGGACTCAGGCAGTGCTTTCTGATTTAGCCTACAGGGTTTTTTCTGATGCAAAAACAAACTCTTCTCTCTCTCTTTCCCCCAATCCTTTCAGAGAGTGGGACCACAAGGCCCTCCTGGACCACAAGGACCCCCAGGACCATCCGGCAAGGACGGAATTGATGTGAGTGATGCATGGCAGAGGGAGTGCAAGAGGGGTGGAGCAGAGGCAGAGCCCACTGAGCAGAGAAGCTGCTCTTGGTTGGCAGAACCCCAGCCTTTGGTCTATCTTTCAGGAGTGAGTGGACCTGGAGATCCAGCCTAGTGACAAGAGACTTCACTTTGCAAGAGTCAGAGTAGTGAGTGGAGGTGCTGAGTGGCCTCCGGTTCCTTGCAGGATCAATCCCCTGTCTTGGGAGAGAGTTCAGGACAGAGCTTAGGATTTGTGACTCTGCTTGCAAAGCAGAATATGGCTCTTCTGGTGTCCAGGGAGAAGGAGGGACATAATGCAGTTGAGTGCCTGGGTGTGATGTGTGCCAGTCCTTGCATGTTCTGCACTTCAGAGAGAGGTTTATGTGACACTTCAGGGCATCCATGTTTCTAGAGAGGCTTTCAGAGCAGCACTGGACTTGTAACTTGTACCTTATATTGGTACTTGCTTGTCACTTATATTGGTTATACTTAAATGTTGTGCTTGTTTGTTAAAAGTTGTGCTTATGCCCAACTTATAGTGGCATGTGAGAGGTCAGAATTTGGCTCATGAGTTGCTTTAAGTGACACAAAAGGCAAATGAAATGGGCACTCTTTATTTCAGCAGCAGCTCTTACACCTACACCTCCTGCAGAGGTAGAAGACTGCCTACCACAAGACTTGCTGGAGGAGAAAAACTTGTCTTGTTACTTAAAATTGATTGCTTCATAGAAATTAAACATTTTGCTCCTGTGTATCTGCTGGATAAAGACTGAATTGTGTCCTGTAGTTGGCAGTGGATAAAAAGAGGATCAGAAGGACCTTCAACAAGACCACATCAAATGGAAAAGGCAGGATTCAATATTCAGTTTGAGCAGTCCATGTCTCTCTAGGCTGCTTGTGGAACAGGGCAGGGTGTTTTAGAGCTTGCCTGCATTAAGTTTGTTGGAACTGGGCCTTTAAACAACCTTGGAAAAAAAAAAAATCTATTTGTTCCCTGCAGGTCACTTTCTTTTGGATAAGAAAGTGAAAAAAAAGATATATGAGTTCCCTGGTGTATGGTGAACAAAGAGGTTTTTTGTCTGCTGTGGTGAGCTTTCATAGTGGCTCTGTGAGCAAGGCTGCTCTGAAGAGAGAACCTCACTGATTTGCAGCCAGGCCCTCTAAAGTGTCTCCACTTTGACTAGTGGAGGCTGTTGCATTGGAAATCTCACCCTGGTCTTGTAGAGTGAAATGTTCAGACCTGGTTCCTCCAGTGGTGCCTCTGTGGTTCCTCTCCCTTTTACTTTCATGAAGGTTGAAAAGAAGAGGGCACAGGGCACGTTGGCATTCAGCAGCAGTGAGTCTCTGGAATCACTGCACAGGGCTGCAGCAGAAGGTGGCTGCCAACAGGATCATAGAATCATAGAATGGTAAGGTTCCCAACTATCACAGTGCTCAAAACTCCCTTCATAGAACCATAGAATGGTAAGGTTGGAAGGGACCTCAAAGTTCATCCAGTTCCAACCCCCTGCCATAGGTAGGGACACCTCCCACTAGAACAGGTCACTCAAGGCCTCATCCAACCTGGCCTTGAACACCTCCAGGGAGGGAGCAGCCACAACCTCCCTGGGCAACCTGTGCCAGTGTCTCACCACCCTCACTGCAAACAACTTCCTCCTAACATCCAGTTTCAATCTCCCCTCTGCCAGTTCAAACCCATTGCCCCTTGTCCTATCATTACAAGCCCTTGTCAGTAGTCCCTCCCCAGCCTTCCTGTAGCCCCCTTCAGATACTGGAAGGCTACTATAAGGTCTCCTCGTGTGCCTTGGAAAGGATCTTGAATGGTCCTTTAAAGGACCTTTGGGTAGAGTAGGTTGCTCAGAGCCCTGGGCAGAGTAACAAAAGAGAGGTTTTAAGAGGGATGGAACTCTTCAAACTGGAGGTTGTAACCAGCTTCTGCATATAGGCAACCAAAGGAAGGATCCCTGCCATGGTGTTGGTCAGTTCCTGCTTCCTGCAGAGTATTTTACACCTTAATCCTGGAACAGCACCAGCATCACTTCTGAATGCTCTTGAAAGCAGGAGCCTGGGGAGATGCTGGTCATGTGGACCTGTACCTTTTATCCACTGCTAAAAGCTTTGGAAGGCTCCCTGAGGGACAGGATCAAATAACAGCATCTCATTAATATGAAGACTTAATCCTAATAAATCAAGCAGCTGAATGAAGTATTTAAGGTGCTAAGTCTTGCAGGCCCAGTTGAGTTGTGGCTCCACAGGAACAGTCTCTAGTTTGAACAGAGTTGTTCTACATCCCTCCCGTGGATATAGATAGTGTCAGGTGCCCTGGGCACATGGGATGGTCCAGCTGCTCAGGGACAGGCTCCACAATGACTTCTGCTTTTCAGCAGGACATTGAGTCCTTTAAGGAATTGCATAGAAGGAGAGTTTGGTGTTGGACTAGAGGACATTTAAAAGTCCCTTCCAACCCAAACCATTCTACAACTCTTTGAGATTCACAAAATCACAGAATTAAGCAGGTTGGAAAAGACCTCTAAGATCATTGACTCCAACCTATCACCTAACCCTTCTAGTTAACCCATGGCACTAAGGGCCTCATGCAGCCTCCTCTTAAACACCTCCAGGGATGGGGACTCCACCACCTCCCCGGGCAGCCCATTCCAATGCCAATCACTCTTGCTGGGAAGAACTTCTTCCTAACATGCAGCCTGAACCTGCCCTGGTGCAGCTTGAGACTGTGTCCTCTTGTTCTGTCCCTGGGTGCCTGGCAG
>WBNM01022361.1:5661-28930 GCA_013399055.1 Ramphastos sulfuratus | reverse complement strand
TTCTAGCTGCCTCTTGAGCCTATAAATGAACACATTCCCCTATGGCAGGGCTCAGCAAAAGCCATTTTGGAGCAGCAGCCATCTCCCTGGTGTTTCTGCTCTCTCTTGCCCTTTCTAGCTGCCTCTTGAGCCTGTAAATGAACACATTCCCCTATAGCAGGGCTCAGCAAAAGCCATTTTGGAGCAGCAGCCATCTCCCTGGTGTTTCTGCTCTCTCTTGCCCTTTCTAGCTGCCTCTCAGACCACATAGGGTTGCTTACTCCCTGGCATCACCTCAGCTGTGAGCTTGACAATTTCCTGATAGAGTGTTTATCAGAGCAAATATTGTGTCAATAGTGTCTACAAGCTGTAGCAATGCTGCTGCCAGCCCAGAGCTGTAAATGCTGCCTTATCTCATGGCACAGCCTTAAATGACGCCACGCACCCTGAAATAACATGTCCAAATGTGTCAGAGGAAGAGGCTGTTGAAGCATTTGCCTCACATTACCTGCCTGCTAGCAAATGGGTGGTGAGAGACCTGGAGTTTAATTTTTTCTTTCTTTTATTTTCTTTTTTTTTTTTTTAATGTCTATTAGGCAGATCATGCAACTATCTAAGCACAGCACTGGAAAACCTGTTTGCTAGCTTACTCACAGCCCCCAAAGGCTTTGGGTTGCAGTAGTGAGGTGCCTGAGCCTTCAGGGGGAAAAGAAAAACACAGCAAACCCAACCCAGAGCACCTTCTAGAACGACATCTTCCGAATTTGTGAAGATTGGAAGGAGGGGGAGAGGGAGGGAGGGGGGAAAAAAAATGGCCTGTGTGTGAAACCACGAATTATATTATGTCTGCCAAAGCCCTTTGAGAGTTGGAGCCACTGTCGGTTCAAATGATTTGTGCTTATCCAAACTTTACTCATCAAAGGTTTTTATGAGTTCACTTTGGCAAGGGCTCTGTTTTTCCATGTGGTGAAATCATACACCTGGAAAACAGGCAGCCAAAGTGGTGTGGAGCTTGAATGACTCCCCTTGTTCTCCCTGCGCTCTGGAGCTGCAAGCGTGGTCCTAGCTGGAGTGTTTGTGGTGCTATAAAATCTGTACAGCTTCTCTGTAAACCTGACTCTTGCATAACCCTCCTGGCCAGGTGATTGGCAGCTCACTTGTGATCTTGTAACACACACAAAAAAAAAGGAGCAGACATTGGCCTTCCATTTTTACTGAGGGAGGAAAGCTGAAAATCTTCCTCTTTACCCAAGCCGTGCCCGGTGGCAGGGAAAGCATCCTGGGGAGCAGCAGGATCCTGGGATGCTGCTCCCAGATCAACAGGAGGCAGGTCTGGGATGGACAACAGCAATCAAGAAGATGCCTTTGCTTCACAGGAGGGATGGGGAGAAGCTAACAGAAGATACTGGTGGGAAATCCAAGAGAGAAAGGCTATGTCTACAGCAGCACTGCCTGACCTTGGAGTTACCTTTACCAGGCTCTGTGTTGCTCCTGGCAGCCAGCAGCCAAGGCAGTTACTTTGCCCTCCTCATTTGCAAGTTGGGCCCTCCTAGGAGTTGTTCTGAGGCCAGCTCACCTTTCCCCCTGGGCAGCAGAGAGGAGAGAGCTGGGGAGCAGTGGAGAGAAGTGGAAATGGTAGGAGTGGTGTGAGGTTGGCTCCTGTGCCTCCAACCTGTGCTGGCTCCAGACCACGGCTCAGGGGAGCGCAGGGTTGGAGGACTAGCACTGGTGGGCAGATCTTTGATGCCAGGATTGTGGTGGGTGACCTGCAACTTGGCAACCTCANTGGCTGATCTTTGAGGTCCCTTCCAACCTTCCCATTCTATGATTCTATGATAAAGATAATCCCATGAGGGATCCTGGGGGAATCCAATTCTGGGGGAATCCAGTCCTGGGGGGGTATCTTTGATCATGGCTGAGCAGGGTGCACACTTTACTTGTTTAACTGAAGAGCATCCTTCCCGGGGTGGTTTTATTTGCTCATCATCATTAAGCCCTAGGACAAAGGGCCCAGCAGAGTTCTTGCAGTGGCATCACAAAGTGAAAGATGCAGGAGGGCAGTGTAACAAAACTGGTGATTGTGGAAAGACTCCAGGCCACAGAGAACTTGGGCTTGTTGCCTGCTGTGCCTGGTCGCTTGTCCTTCTGTTTACACAACAGCACAGCCTGGGGAGAGCGGAGGGGCGCTGAAAATGGCACTTGGGTGCATTTCTAATGGGAGAGGAAACTCAGCAAATTGATGTGACTCAACAAATGCAGTACACAGAAGAGATCACAGCTCTGATTAGGCCATTTTCAGATGGGCTTGAGGAGCGTTGGCCTCTGGCCAGTGAGCTGCTGCTTGCTAGCAAGGAGCACAGACAAGCGGTGAGGAGGCTGAGCAAAGGCTCTGCTCTGCCTTGGCCGAAGCGGTGATGAGCTCCTGCTTGGAGTGCACTTCACAGCTGCCTGCTTAGCACAATCACAGCACCACAGAGTGCCAGCTTGGAGGGACCTGGTGAGACCTCATTTTGAGTACTGCATCCAGGTTTGGGCTCCCCAGTTTCAGAGGGACAGGGATCTGCTGGAGAGAGTCCAGTGGAGGGCTGTGAGGATGCTGAGGGGACTGAGCACTGCCTNAGAGGGAATCTCCATCGGCTTGGTAGCCACCCTTTATGTACTGGAAGGTGGTAATAAGGTGTCCCCAAAGCCTTCTTTTCTCCAGGCTGAACAATCCCAGCTCTCAGTCTTTCCTCCCACAGAAGGGCTTCCAGTCCTCTGATCATTCTTGTGGCCTTTCTCTAGACCTTCTCCAGCCTGTCCATATCAGTTTTGTACAGCAGGCTCCAAAAGTGCAGGTGGTGCTCAAGGTGCAGGTTGACAAGCACTAAGCAGAGTGGGATAAGGACTTCTTTACCTCTGCTGGTGATGCCCAACATCCTGTTGACTTTGCCACTGCTCTTCACTCAGGTTGAGTTATGCACCAAGACTCCCAGGTCCCTGTCCACAGGGCTGCTCTCCAGCCAGGTGCATCCCAGCCTGAGCTGTACCCCTGGGCTGTGTATTCCCAGGCGCGAGACTAACGGAGCAGTCCTGCGGCCAAGCTGCAGCAGCTTCACCACCACATCACTGCAGACCTCTGCCACTAAGGCCTCGTAAATGGCCCAGATGCAAAACAATATGGGCAACACGAAATGGAATGTAAAATGATGTGGATGGCTTAATATGGAGGTCATGAATAATGCTGCATAAAACCACCCCAGCCATGAGCTCACTTCCAAGCAGGGTACCTGGGTGCAGAGCTGCGTGCTGGCTTTGCTGCTGCAACAGACACGGGCTTTGTTCTTGCCTCCCTATAATAACACCCAACCTAATATCTAGACACCCTTGAGCTGTTAAATACTGCTCCAAAACCCACAGGTAGACCAAAAGCACCACGTATGGTGGAACTGGTTTGAAGCCTGCTAAAGATGCAGTGCTTGGGAAGGGTTGAAAGCTGAGGAATTGCAGCACATTCCTTTTAATTTAGTGGCCTTGTAATGTGCTACTGAGTAGGAGGAGAAAAGAATGAGTCTGGTGGCTGGGTTGGGTCTGCATTTCCTGTGGAGCAGGATAGGAATGGTGCCCCCCAGCCCTGGAAGGAAGAAGCAACCATTTGCTCTTGATGTGGAATGTCTCTTGGGGTTTGACTCTGGGACAAAGTCATTAGATTGGCTACCCAGGCTGCTTTTCTCCCTCTCAAATAAATGGTAGTGCTTCTTCCCCTTCAGTTTTGATCTGGTACAGAAGAGAAAATGACTTCTTGAAGGGTCTTGCTGCAGTGAGGCATGGGATCCCTCCCAGTCTCATATGTTTTGAAGCTGTGGGTGCCTGGGACCCTGGGGGCAAACCAGGGAGAGGGCAGAGTTGGCTGTGAATTACTGAGGAATCTCAGCAAAGCCAAAACGTGTGGGCTGCCAGAAACCTGAGCAACCTTCATCAACTTCAGCCTTGGACTCGTGGGCTTTTATCACTGCTATTCTTTTTCCTTACTGTCTGCTGTCGTACGAGGGCAACAATCTGCAAGAAACCAAAGGTCTCACTCCAAAGAGCCTGTAAAGAAAGCTGAACAGTTAACACATGAATCTGCCCCACATGAGAAGGAGGGGAGGAGGAAGATGTGTTTCATTTTGTGATGAGTTGACTGGGACTCAGCTGCCCATCTGCTTGTGGGAAAGCCCTAGGAGAAGCCCTAGGAGAAGCTCCCCACTCCCAACCTTTATTGAGCATGGAAAGCTGATCCTGCTGTGGCAGCACAACAGGCTGGAAGGCTGCCACACTGCTCCTGGGGAGGTCTGAGGCAAGATGCTTCATCTGTGCCCCCCGTGGCCCTTTGCACAGAGGGGACAACCTGTGCTTCCCTCCTGCTCGGGGGCTTTGCAGGGGCAACAGTTGTTGTTTCCAGGTGTCTGGGACGTGGTGTGATGGGAGGGCATGACCTGCTCTTGTAAAGCAGGTATGGGGCAGGTCTTCCTCCTGCTTCATGCTGTGGAGAAGTTCCAGATGCGAAACTCAGAGGTTTTGTGTGGTTGTGCTCAATCCCAGGTAGGTTTATCTGCTGGCTGCAGTCATGCCTTGTTCCTCTCCCCTGCGATTCATAGCATCACAGAATCATAGAATCATAGAATGGGAAGGTTGGAAGGGACCTCAAGGATCAGCCAGTTCCAACCCCCTGCCATAGGCAGGGACACCTCCCACTAGCACAGGTCACTCAAGGCCTCATCCAACCTGGCCTTGAACACCTCCAGGGAGGGAGCAGCCACAACCTCCCTGGGCAACCTGTGCCAGTGTCTCACCACCCTCACTGCAAACAACTTCCTCCTAACATCCACTTTCAATCTCCCCTCTGACACTTCAAACCCATTGCCCTTGGCCTGGCATTCCAAGCCCTTGTCAATAGTCCCTCCCCAGCCTTCCTGGAGCCCCCTTCAGATCCTGCAAGGCCACTCCAAGCTCTCCTGGAAGCCTTCTCCTCTCCAGGCTGCAGAGCCCCAACTCTCTCAGCCTGTCCTCACAGCAGAGCTGCTGCAGCCCTCTCAGCATCTTGGTGGCCTCCTCTGGACTGGCTCCAACACTTCCATGTCCTTCCTGTGCTGGGGGCTCCAGAACTGCACACAGGACTGCAGCTGGGGTCTGAGGAGAGCAGAGCAAAGGGGCACAATCCCCTCCCTTGCCCTGCTGCTCACACTGCTCTTGCTGCAGCCCAGCACACAGTTGCACTCACACTGCAGGTTCATGTTGAGCTTTTCATCACCCCAGACCCCCAGGGCCTTTCCTCAGGACTGCTCTCAGCCATTCACCACCCAAAGGCTTTTCCCAGAGGCTGCAGAAAAGTTACCCCGTGGAAACCACTTCAGTTCTCAGGTGCCCATTAGAGATATGTTAAAGAGATTAATTCAAAACATCCTCCCTACCTCTGTCCTCCCCCACGGTGTCTGGAGCACCCATCACATGAGCTGCTGCTTGGTGGGGCTGATGATGCAAGGGCAGGGATTACTGCTGCGTGCAAGCACTGCGCAGCGGCTCCAGCCCTCTATTACAGTTGGGTGCCGCTCGGCGCCAACCGAATAATCTCCGCGATAGCCTTAGGAGCAGCTTTGCTGTGAGATCTGCCAGGTGATACCTGCAGTGCCTGTGAAAAGTGCTGAATTAAACAAGTATTTGCAAACTTCCCTCGCTCTGAAGTGCCATGCCCTGGACAGACCTGGGCAACCGTCGTGACTCTGTGCCAATGAGACAAGGCAGAGGAACTGTGCGGCTAAGCAGCGACTCTGCCCTCTGCCAGCCTCGTTTCTCTGGCCGGGGAGAACTGCTCTCAAAAGTTTGCTGTCATGGTTCAATATGTTCTGCATCACAGAAGGGGGAAGGATCTGCAAATCTTTTATGAGCAGCCCAGGAAGTAGCTTTGCAAAGGTGAGTGCCTGCCCCTTGTTTTCATAGAATCATAAAATGGGAAGGTTGGAAGGGACCTCCAAGATCATCTAGTTCCAACCCCCTGCCATAGGCAGGGACACCTCCCACTAGGACAGGTCACTCAAGGCCTCATCCAACCTGGTGCTGAACACCTCCAGGGAGGTTGTGGAGCACAGAAGCATAGAATGGGATCTTTGATCACATTCTGTGCTTCTGTGCTCCACAACCTCCCTGGGCAACCTGTGCCAGTGTCTCACCACTCTCACTGTAAAGAACTTCCTCCTATATTGAAGGGAAGGAGAGGAAGTTTCTGGAGCTCATCTTCATCACTTTGATGTGCACCCCCTAGATGATCAAATTCTCTTTGCATTAACATATGATAATTTCTACCTGTATTGATAGACAATTATATATGCAGCTCCACTATATCACAGGATCCAGAAACAACCAAGTGACTCATCCTTTGTTCCTTGGGAATCTCAAAACTGGTCCCTGTCCACTCCCAGACTGCCTCTTCTTTAGAGGCTACAAGCTTAAGGCAGCCAAACTCTGCCATGCTCTATACAGGGTTTTGTTACAAGGAAATCGATTCCTCACCCATTTACACCAGTGAGGTCACTCAGTTACACCAGCAAGGGCAAGAGATCTTCTCTCAGGCCCATAGCTACACTGGGGAGCTGCAACAGCTGAGTCCTCCTGTACCTTGGCTCTGCTGGGGACAGTGGCTAAGCTCCCCCATTTAATGCTTTAAGATCAAAAGGATGACTCTGGATTTGTACCAGGGGAGCTAAACATGGAATCATACATAATTCCCAAGCACATTTGTCTTGCAGGAACCACACCTGCTCTGCCTCCCAGCTCTTATTTACATAAGACATCCTCAGTGCTGTTGAGAACATCCAGGGTGGGGTTGCTGGCTGCCAGGGTGGGCAGCCCTCGCCGCCGCGCGCCTGCACCCTGCCTCCTCTGTAACCAGAGCTCTTGACCGTTTGCAGCCCTTCTGTGGGCAGCAGGAACATCTCTCTCAGCTGGGCTGGTGCATTTCTGTGGTCTTAACACTAACCTATTTTATCCCTGAGCACAATGGGATGGAATCCTGCAGGAGGCAGGCAGCCCTCCAGTGCTTCCAGGCCGCGTACAGCAGCGGTGCATGTGCGGCTGCCGGCGCGGAGCGGATTACAACAAATGCATTCTTTGGAGATGCTGTTTTAATCTTTCCAGCTAAACTTAGATCTTGGACACCTGTCTCTGCAGCAGTCTGTCTCCTGAGCTCATGAATTTCGTGCACAGCTGTCAGTGCTGGATGTGGGGTTCTCTCTTTTCAGCTGGCTCTGTTCCCAGTTGGCTGAAAAGTAGGAGCCTGTCTTAGAAAGAGAATTTCCACTCCTGCGTACTTTGATGGAAACAAGAAGATATAAAACAAGATTTAATGACCTAGGCTTTGGGTGTTTGGTTTTGGTGGTGTTTTGTTTTTTTTTTTTTTTCCCCTGAACCATTTATTAGCTGTTCTGTACATACTCAGTCTCTGGGGAACTAAGTTACATATTATGATAAGTATAGAGTGCCTGTTCCCCGTGGACTGTGTTTTGTAATTTATGTGGCTAAAATAAAGCACATAAACTAAATAAATTACATTGCACAGTTTACTTTGAAATAGGACTTTGGGAAGTGGCCAGAGGAATTGGTGGTGCTAAAATGAAGCCTGCCCCTGCCAAGCCTGGGCTTTGACTCTGAGCTTGAAGATTACAAAAGGAGGAAAAGGGTTGTTAGGAGAAACATTCACCTGCGTTGTCTTCCTTCCCTTGGGACTGGTTAGGTGAGGGGGGTATGTCACCAGCTGAAGGGCTTCACCATCAGAGAATCATAGAATGGCTTGGGATGGAAGGAACATTAAAGATCACTCAGTTCCAACCCTCCTTGCCACTAGACCAGGTTGCTCAAAGCCTTTGTCAGCTTAATGACAAGAGATAGCAGATGAGAAGTGGACTTCTGAGACTTGGACACTCCAGATGATCTTTGAGGTCTCTTCTGTGTGATTCTGTGGTGCTACTCAGCCTTTTGGGACAGGAACACAAAGCAAAGCTGTTCGAAATGAAAGGTTGACTGCTAGGATCTAGTTTCAATCTCCTCCCATGGCAGTGAGGTTGGAATGAGATGATCTTTAACCCAATGATCTGCCATCTGTGTGGGCCTTGCTCCTGTCTCACTTGAGTGTCTTCAGCCTTCTAGTCCCAATCAGTTCAGGCCCCAGACAATCAATTCAGCCTTCTCAAAAGTGATAGGAATGGGATGCTCCTGCTCAAAGGGAAATCACACACAGAACCACACACAGAAACATTCAGGCTGGAAAAGACCCTTGGGATCACCAAGTCCAAGCCAGAACCCTGCTCTACAAGGTGCACTCTAAACCATCTCCCCAAGCACCACATGCAAATGAGCCTTAAACTCAGCCAGGGCTGGGGATTCCACCACCTTCCTGGGCAGCTCATTCCAGTCCCTGACCACTCTCTCCAGGAAAAACTTTTTCCTAATGTCCAATCTCAGTCTCAGCCTGAGGCCATTCCCCCTTGTTCTGTCTCCAATTCCCAATGAGCAGAGCCCAGCAGGAGCCTCTCCACAATGTCCCTTCAGGTGGCTGTAGGCAGCATTCCAGTGCCTGATCACTCTTGCTGGGAATTTTTTTTTCCTCCTATCTAGTCTAAAGCTACTCAGTCGCAGATTGAGGCCAAGCCTGTCCTCAGATTGTCTGCAAAGAGTTTAAGCAGCCTGCTGCTATGTCAGGGGAGCATGGAGTGAGGTCTCAGTCTCTGTGAGCAGCTGCAGGGATGCAGTGGGAGGCACTGCCTCAGCCAGGGAAGAGGGTCCATGTGAAGCTGCAGCAATAGAGACGTTTGCCAACAAATCATCCCAGGTGACAAGAAGGCGGTCAGGGAGCCCCAAAATTCCCATGCCGCTTTCTACACAGCCCAAGCGCAGCACAGAGGACAAAGTAGAAGCGGCAGGGTCAGCAGCTGCGGTTGTGCCTGCCTGTCCCGGGGAGCAGAGCTTGCCCTGCTGTGCCTCTGGCAGCAGCCGACTGCTTTTCTTCCTTGCTTTTGCAAGTTTTCCGTCAGCACGTCCTGGGCAGGAAAAAAAAAAAAAAAANAAAAAAAAAAAAAAAAAAAAAATCCCCTTTTTATACTCGGGAAGCAAAAAGCAGAGCTCCCCCGGGGTGAACCCGAGCCTGAGAGGTGCCGCCGGAGCAGGGTGGGGGGAAGGAGCTGCCGGAGCCTCCAATCCTCCTGCGGAGAAGAGAAGCAGCGAGCGCAGGAATTTGGCTGGCGGGAGCTGATCCACCTACGCCGGCAGATAATGATTTGATCAATCGGCAGGCTTGTCAGATCGGACCCCAGATAGGCTGGCAGGCTGCCAGCTGCCGGATCAGAGAGACTCTGTTCGATCTTATCGCGGCGCAATTAGGCTGCACACAGCGCTCCCCGGCGCGGGCAGCCGGCGAGGGCATTCGCCTGCCGTCGAGGGTCCTGCCCGCTCCTGGCACCTCTGCTCGCCCGCCGCCGTGGCTGCAGGGGGTCTGTTGGCTGGTGGGAGGGCACCCCACGGCCCTCGCCTGGGTTTTGCTTCCCCTCAAAGTCCTGTCAGGCGGCAGACGAGAGAACAAGGAGCTTCAGTTTCAGGAGACCTCGGGGCTTAGTAAAAAAAAGAAAGCTCAAAGGAATTGCTCTGTAGAAGAGTAAAATACCAGGTGTAACATGCAGCTAATTATGCCACTGGTTTACAGGAGGGATTTGAAATGTTTCTTTCTGAAAAGCCTGAAAGGAAAAAAAAATCAAAGGGGGAAGATTGAAAAACAAGTATGAGAAGATATAAAACAAGATTTATATCTAAATAATTTCCTCTAATTGCTGTTAGAAGACATTAATTTTCCTTTTGATGCTCCACTTTACCTTAGGCTTTGCTGTACCTGCCAGGATGGCAGGGAGTCAAAGAGGATTAGCTCAGCAGCTCCTTGCCTCAGTAGCCTCTGTAAAAGATTTAGCAATGGGAAGAATATACAGGGGAGAAAAAAAAATACAATAGAAAAGTCCTGATTTAAAGAGGCCAACTGCAACCTCCTTTATCCTGTGCAATCATGATGACTTCACCAACATCCCATGGATACCAGTGAGGTGGAACCTGGGCTCAGAGTGCCAGGTGTGTTTGTGTGTGTTGCTTTCTGAAGACACAGGAGAAGCAGATGCATCTGTGGCTGCAGAGATATTGGCTGTGGGTTCAAAACAGATTCGAGGGGGAAACATTTTGTCCTTACAGCAACCAGCCTAAAACCTGTGCACTGTTTGCCCAGATCTAGCTCTGGGAAGGACTTAAATAGTGCTGAGGAGCAAGCTAAGCTTTTGCCAAGAGGGGCTTTGTGTGGGGACAACCTAGAGAAAAGCAATGAGCATGCAGTGGTTGGAAGCCAGCGCAGGGTAGGTTTGTGTTGGACATCAGGAAGAAGTTCTTCACTATGAGGATGGGGGAACACTGGAGCAGGTTGTTTGGGGAGGTGGTGGAGGCCCTATCCATGGAGACATTTCGGGTCAAGCTCNCAGCACAGGAAGGACATGGAAGTGTTGGAGCCAGTGCAGAGGAGGCCACCAGGATGCTGAGAGGGCTGCAGCAGCTCTACTGTGAGGACAGGCTGAGAGAGTTGGGGCTCTGCAGTCTGGAGAAGAAAAAGCTTCCAGGAGAACTTGGAGTGGCCTTGCAGGATCTGCAGGGGGCTCCAGGAGGTCTTCTGTACTCCACAACCTCCCTGGAAGTGTTCGGGACCAGGTTGGATGAGTCCCTGAGTGACCTGTGCTAGTGGGAGGTGTCCCTGCCTATGGCAGGGTGTTGGAACTAGATGATCTTTGAGGTCCCTTCCAACCTTCCCATTCTATGATTCTATGATTCTATGGTTCTATGATTCTATGATTCCACATTGTCTGCTCCTGCCTTCTCCATCTGAAGGTTGTGCAATTTTCATGGCTGGGAGCACAGAGACTGCAGCTCACCTGAGATCTGGCTTGCCGAGACTGAGCCTGGCACCGGTGCCAGCTGGAGAAGTCAAATGCTTTTTGTTTCACCTTTTCCTTTGTCAGAATTTTCCAGTTGGAAGGGTACTGCTTGATCTCTGACTGCACCTGAAATCCAGAATTGCTTCTGGTGGTTGTGGCAGCCACTTCCCAGCTTGATTCAGAGGCAGAGGTACCCACTGAGTTCGACAGGAGTGGGAAAGTCCACATTCCTCAGGCTGCACTGAATATCTCAGCCTGGAAGTGTTGTTTATCAAAAGTTCTCTCAGATGAACCTTGTGGTAATTCTCCATTAATTTATTTCCTCCAGTTATTACAATGAGTTCTGCTCAGGGGGATCCTAGAAAACCACTTGGAAGCATCAGTGGGGAAAAAATGAAGTGTGGTTGGCTGGAAGGAGCACCCCGTGCCACATCACAAGACTCAATGTCTTCTTTTCCCACTGCTTTAATCTATTCTGTTCTCTGTGTAGGGCTTAAACAAAAGTAACCTAAGCAGATCCTGGCTCTTTGTTTTGGTCTTGCATCTCATTTTCTACTAGGCAGGGATTCTTCAACGGGGCTCAGAGCTCAGGTGTAGACGAGACTTGGGGCTGAACAATTCNCTCAGCCTCTCCTCCTCAGGCAGTGCTCAGTCCCCTCAGCATCCTCCTAGCCCTCTGCTGGACCTTCTCCAGCAGATCCCTGTCCCTCTGAAACTGGGGAGCCCAAACCTGGAGGCAGTACTCAAGATGAGGCCTCAGCAGGAAAGAGTAGAGATGCAGAAGTAAGGAGAATCAGAAGCTACTTGTACTGGTTTGAGTTTAGCTTTTCAGGGGGAACCAATACAATGATAACAGGATGTCTTCCCCCCTCCTCCCCCCCACTCCCTTTTGGATAGGGGAGAGAAAAAAAAGGCAGAAGGGGCAAAGCCACCCACAGAACAGTCTGACCATGATTTGGCAGGTAAGAGAGAGCTCTTTAACAACAAATGAAAGGTATTCAGGATAGGGGAGTTACAAATAGGTACAGGGAAGGGGTACCAAGGTGCAAAAGGTAGATATACAACTGGCTTGGACAGCAGGGGTCCGAGGAGGTGCCCACCGTGTGGTAAAGGCTGGACACAAGGTGGGAGAAGGAGAGAAGGGCAGAAAACAGGAGGCTCCCCTGTTTATATAGGGGGGTCCAGACAGGAAGTGGGAGTGGGCTGAACACTACACCCGGGGTCGAGCAAACGTGGGGTCAGGTTCTGACCACTCCCCCGACCCAGGAGGGTTAACCCTTTACACTGCTTTTAAATTGCAGGTTGAAGTTATGAACAAACCTTCTTCAGGGGCAAATAGAGGTCTGTGCAGTGTGCATTAACTGTGCAGGTCACTCAGGCCATGGGTTTCATGAGCTGGGCTCATTTCAGCTCTGCCAGAAGCAGCTCAGCCACCCAGGGATGTTCGTGCGCTGAAGCCATGTGCTGGTCGCTGAGCTCTTCCGAAAATCTGGTCCCACTAAATGGAGAGCAGACAGCCCCTCCTATTCATCTCCTTGTCTGCTGGTGGTTAAACAAATGCTTTGGAGCCTGAGGAGCATTAAAATTCTGCAGCTCCCATAAAGGGCTTTGATTTGGAGACAAGCAAGGCGATGTCAGAATCAAACGCGAGTGCGCCGCAGAGCGCGGCCGAGGGAAGCTGCTGGCTTCTGCAGAAGCAGATGGAGAAGTCAGTAACATGAAGCAGCTGACCACGAGCCAGATGCTTCCCAGTGATAACAAATAGCTCAGGAAGCCCCCAGCAGCTTTGGCTTTCCAGAGAACTTTGAGAGCCCTACGTATACCTTCAGGGGCCAAGCTGCTTTTGCTCTCTGCAGGACTGCTCCAGATACAGAGAGAGCAACAGGCAAAGCTTGCGGACACCAGAGAGCACCTCCCGGAGTGGCAGAAGTGGATTTGGGCTTCTGAATACTGAATGAGGAGTCCAGAGAATGGATTGAGAGCTGACAGAGCTCAGAGGGCTACCTTCTGTGGTGCAGTCTAGTCGAGGGCCTGTAACTCATGATATTCAACAAGGGTCAGGACTGGGTCCAATATTCGTCAGCATCTGGGTGGGGAATGGCTGAGAGCAGCCCTGAGGAACAGGCCCTGGGGGTCTGGGGTGATGAAAAGCTCAAGATGAGGCTGCAGTGTTCATGCAGCCCAGACAGCAACTGTGTGCTGGGCTGCAGCAAGAGCAGTGTGGGCAGCAGGGCAAGGGAGGGGATTGTGCCCCTTTGCTCTGCTCTCCTCAGACCCCAGCTGCAGTCCTGTGTGCAGTTCTGGAGCCCCCAGCACAGGAAGGACATGGAAGTGTTGGAGCCAGTGCAGAGGAGGCCACCAAGATGCTGAGAGGGCTGCAGCAGCTGTGCTGTGAGGACAGGCTGAGAGAGTTGGGGCTCTGCAGCCTGGAGAGGAGAAGGCTTCCAGGAGAGCTTGGAGTGGCCTTGCAGGATCTGCAGGGGGCTGCAGGAAGGCTGGGGAGGGACTATTGAGAAGGTCTGGGAATGGNTGGGGTCCTGGGGGGCATGAAGGAGAGAGTAGGCAGCAAGTTGATGTAGGTTCTCATCCCTCTGTACTCTGCCCTGGTCAGGCCAGTTCTGGAGTGCTGGGGCCAGTTTTGGGCTCCCCAGTTCAAGAGGGACAAGGAACTGCTGGAGAGAGTCCAGAGCAGGCTGCAGAGCTGCTGAGGGGCCTGGAGCAGCTCTGGGAGGAGCAAAGGCTGAGAGCCCTGGGGCTGAGAGCCTGCACAAGAGCAGCCCCAGAGGGCAGCTGAGCAATGCTCAGCAAGAGCTAAAGGAGCTGTGGGGGGCAAGAGCCTGGGGTCAGACTCTTGTCAGTGGTGCCCAGGGACAGGCCAAGGGGCAGCAATGGGCACAGAGTGGAATCCAGGAGATTCCACTTAAATATGAGGAGTTTGTGGAGTCTCCTTTTCTACAGAAGATTCAGAACCTGCCTGTAAATGGTGCTCCTGGGCAGCCTGCTCTGGGTGACTCTATTTTAGCATGGGGGTTGGACTGGATGTTCCCTAATTGTCCCTTCCAATTCCAGCCATCCTGGGATTAAGTTACTGTGCTGAAGCAGCAGCTGTGGAGTAGAATCAATAATAAACAAAATACTTTAATCTGCTTTAATAAGTGTGATGAAGTCCTATTGTCCTCATAAGAAGCTGAGAAGGCCACAGAAACAGGGAGCCTGGAGTGAGGTGGGGATTGGGCTCTGCTCCCTAGGATCAGGTGATAGAAGGAGAGGCAATGGCCTGAAATTGTGCCAGGGGAGGCTTAGGTTGGAAAGGAGGAAAAATTCCTTTGCTGCAAGAGTGGTCAGGGATTGGCAGAGGCTGCCCAGGGAAGTGATGGAGTCTCCATCCCTGGAAGTGTTCCAGAACCATGTGGCACCTGGGGACAGGGTTTAGTGACCATGGTGGTGCTGGGCTGAAGGTTGGACTGGATGTCCTTAGAGAGTTTTTCCAACCCAGACAATTCCTTGATTCTATGATTAGAAGCCAATTGCAGAACTACTACTGAAGAAAATAGGCTTTTTTTACTTTGTTTTGTGGTAGTTTGGTTGGTTGGGTTTGGGTTTGGTTTGGTTTTTTGTTCTTCATTCCTGCTCAAGAGAACCATTCAGGACCCCAAAATGTGACTGTGCCCTCAGTGAAATCCATTGCATGTTGGAATCATAGAACCCCTTTGGTTGGAACAGACCTTTAAGGTCAAGTCTGAGCACTAACCCAACTCCCCACCCTCTTCAGTCACAACTGGACCAAACGTGGCAGCCTTTGTCTTGTACAACATCCTGCAAGCTGCTGCTGACACTGAGCTGGCAGTGCTTGGAGTCTGGGCAGTGCCAGAGCTGCTGTGACTCTCTAGTGTCAGGGAGGTTCTTAGGAGGACATCTTGCTCTGCTGCCAGGCTTTGTGTTTTCAGAGCATGAGAGGAGTGTTAGGGAACTGAGGGAAACAAAACTCATCTCCTACAGCAGATTAGATCTGATCCAGAGGCCTCAGCAGGAAAAGTGGGGCTGGATTTATGGCTGCTGGGGTGCCTGCTCTGTATCTTACTCATCACTGCTTTGGCCATTCATCTGAAGGTACATTTATCTCTCCTCAAGCAATTCTTCATCACTAAGAAAGTTCTTTCCAGTGGATGCAAGAAATAATTTAAAGAAGGTAAGAAAGGACAAAGTGTCACAAAGTCTCCTACCTGAAGTTTCCTCTGCTGGGGGGCAATGTTTTGAGGGCAGCCAACTGAGCCTGGGCTCTGAGGGTTCTTTGTGCTGAAAGGATGAAGAGGGACAAAGATCTGCTGGAGAAGGTCCAGTGGAGGGCTGTGAGGATGCTGAGGGGACTGAGCACTGCCTGAGGAGGAGAGGCTGAGGGACCTGGGGCTGAGAGTCTGCAGAAGAGAAGACTGAGAGGGGATTTAATCAATGTTTATAACTCTCTGAGGGCTGGGGGTCAGGAGGGGGGGAACAGGCTCTGCTCACTGCTGCCTGGGATAGGACAAGCAGCAATGGATGGAAGCTGCAGCACAGGAGGTTCCAGCTCAACACAAGGGGGAACTTCTTGCCTGGAAGGGTCCCAGAGCCCTGGCACAGGCTGCCCAGAGAGGCTGTGGAGTCTCCTTCTCTGGAGCCTTTCCAGGCCTGTCTGGATGTGTTCTGTGTGCCCTGAGCTGGATTGTCTGGTCCTGCTCTGGCAGGGAGGTTGGACTGGATGAGCTCTTTGGGTCCCTTCCAACCCCTGACACCTGTGAGCCTGTGACAAGGGGAAACAGCCTCAAGGTGTGCCAAAGAGCTTTAGGTTGGTTATTAGAGGGAACTCCTTCACTTAAAGGGTTCTCAACCACTGGAACAGACCACCCAGGGCAGTGGTGGAGTCCCCATCCCTGGAGGTGCTCAGAGATGCCTTCTCCAGGGCCAGAGCCTTGCAGTAGCAAACAAAGAATCCCAGACTAGTTTAGATTGGAAGGGACCTTTAAAGGTGATTCAGTCTAAGCTGCCAGCAATGTGCAGGTCATCTGCAGCTAGGGCAGGTTGCTCAGAAGCCAAACCATGGCTGTGTGCCTCTNTGCACTGATTCCTCTGTCCATGGCACTGACAAAGCTGTCAAACAGCACTGGTGCCAGCACTGACCCCTGAGGGAGCCACTTGGCACTGGTCTGCAGGTGGACATTGTGCCCTTGGTCACCACTCTCTGTGTGCCACCATCCAGCCAGTTCCTTACCCAGCAGTGCTGCACACATCCAGTCCATGTTTTTCCAGCTTGGTGCCCAGGATGCCATGTGGGACAGAGCCAAATGCCTTACTCAGGTCCAGGTAGATGCCATCAGTTGCCCTTCCCTTGTCCACTGTCACTGTGACTTCATCATACAAAACCACCAAATTAGTCAGGCAAGATCTGCCCTTGGTGCAGCCATTGCTGGGTACCACCAATCACCTCTGCTTTGTTTTCCATTTACCTTAGCAGAGCTTTCAGGAGGATCTGCTCCATGATCTTGCCAGGCACAGAGCAGAGATTGACTGCTCTTTAGTTCCCAAGCTCCTCTCAACCAGAGGCTTTGAGCAGAGCCTCAAGCACTTAGGACCTCTAAAAGTCAGTCCCAGGCTCTCTGAGTGCCCAGAAAAGAAAAGAAAAGAAAAGATGGAAAAAAGAAAAGAAAAGAAAAGAAAAGAAAAGAAAAGTAAACAAAACAAAACAAAACAAAACATATTAGGGAGTGATTTTATATTGGGCTTTATTTAAGTGAGGAGTTTATTTACTTGCCTGAGAGCCTGAGGCATAGCTAAATAGAGACCTGAAGGTGTTCCCAGCCCTGGTTCCTGCCAGCTGTGCTAGACAGTGCTGCTGCCTTCTATTAGCCAAGGCTGATGATTAAAAAGCAACAGCTAGATACATCTAATTTAATAAGCTCCAGCCCATGTAGCTCATAAAAGGGAGATCATGGCTGATTAAAACTGCATGAATTGTTTTAAGTGCATTCCTCAGTTTTTAGGCTGGAGCAGAGGAGATGACCTGATTTATCCTGGAACAGGGAGAGAGATAAGAGCAACTACCTCGACTAGACTCTTCCTCTGCCAGCTCAGGGTTGTATATTTAACAACTAGTCTGGACAAACAGGAGCTGTGTGCCAAGCAGCAATGTTTCCATCACTTCCCTTGGAAGATTGTTCCACACACTAATAGATCTTCTTGTCAGGAGGCTTTTTCTTATAGCCTGAATCGTTCACCTCACAACATTAAGAAGCTGAGGCAAGAAGCTAATGGGGTTGAGGTTTTTTTTTTTTTCCCCCTTGTGCCTTGCTCCTCTTCAGTGTCTCGAGGCTGCAGCCACAGCACATGGAGCACATGGAGCACATGGAGCACATGGAGCACATGGAGCACAGCACATGCTGCTGGGCCACGTTGTCAAGGGCTTGGGAAGGTGATAGGAAACTAGGAGGATGCTGAGGGGACTGAGCACTGCCTGAGGAGGACAGGCTGAGGGACCTGGGGCTGAGAGTCTGCAGAAGAGAAGACTGAGAGGGGATTTAATCAATGTTTATAACTCTCTGAGGGCTGGGGGTCAGGAGGGGGGGACAGGCTCTGCTCACTGCTCCCTGGGATAGGACAAGCAGCAATGGATGGAAGCTGCAGCACAGGAGGTTCCAGCTCAACACAAGGGGCAACTTCTTGCCTGGAAGGGTCCCAGAGCCCTGGCACAGGCTGCCCAGAGAGGTTGTGGAGTCTCCTTCTGTGGAGCCTTTCCAGGCCTGTCTGGATGTGTTCTGTGTGCCCTGAGCTGGATTGTCTGGTCCTGCTCTGGCAGGGGGGTTGGACTGGATGAGCTCTTTGGGTCCCTTCCAACCCCTGACACCTGTGAGCCTGTCTGTGAGGCTGCTCTGAAAATCCAGGGTGGGTTCTGGATAAGAATTGGCTTTTGGACAGAACAAAGAGGATGTCACAGGCAGGACACAGTTCTGGATGGGGAGGTGTGGCAAGGGTCAATTGCAGCTACTTTTTTGTTTCCCTCGTGCATCAAAATGGGCTTCACCCACTCTGGGCTCCAAAGGAATTGATCAGGCCAAAGGGGACTGAAGAGAGAAGGTTGCCAGGGACAGCAGAGCAGTGCTTGCTGCTGGTGGTGAACTGAGCTGCCCTGCCTGTGGGTCTGTCCCTCTGCCCACTCAGTCAGCCTGTGCTTTGCCATAGGACCACAGACAGAGTGGGTTGGGAGGGGACCTTCAAAACTCCTCTAGCCCAGCCTGCAGGGATAGCTGCAGCTAGAGCAGGTTGCTCAGAGCCCCAGAGACTTGACCTGCAGTGCTTCCAGGGGTGAGGCAGCCTTCACCTCTCTGGGCAACCCTCACTATAAGAAATTTCTTCCTTCTCTCTGGTGTAAATGTCCCTCTTCTAGTTTAAACCATCCCTCCTGTCCTGTCACAGCAGGCTCTGCTCAAGAGTCTGTCTCCATCTTTCTGACAGACCCCTTTAATTACTGAAAGGCCACAAGAAGGTCTCCCTGGAGCCCTCTGGGGCTGGCTTTGTGGCCTTTGTGGTGCATCCCAGCATCTTTACCTGCTGTGGCTTCTCCCTACATAAATAAAACCAAAGCAGAAGCAGCTTCAGTAGGGCTGCCTTAGTGTGTTGGGCTGATAACTAATTTATGGGGCTCCTTCCACTCGTGTGACCTGGCACATCTCCACTGACCAAATTAGGGCTGTGCAGATTTACACCCCCTGAGGATGTGGTTCATTGCATTTAACATACCAGGAACTCTGGGGCCCAAAATAGCTATTGATACCTTGAAAGGAAATGCCATGGGAGATGCTGACTGAGAACAGGACTGTGGGGAAGAGGAGGAGGAGGAGGAGGAGGAGGAGGAGGAGGAGGTGGGGAGTATTGGTGATGAGTAATACACTGTGGCCATCTGCACGACTTGGCAGCTGTGAAGTCAAAGCAGTGAGGTTACTGCACTATATATAGAGGTAGAGATGTATTTATCTGTGAGCATTAAGTGCAGAGTGAGTGGCTGTGCCACACAGCCCTCACCAGTGGGGAAGGTGGAATCAGCCACCTAGGCTCTGCTGTGGGCTTGGGGCTGCCTTATTATGGGCTGCATGTTGCAGGGTGCAGAATGCAGAATCACAGAACCAGAAGCAGGTTGGCAGAGAGCTCCAAGCTCCCCCAGCCCAACCTATCCCCCAGCCCCAGCCAATCAACCAGACCATGGCACTCAGTGCCCCATCCAGGCTTTGCTTCAACACCTCCAGGGATGGGCACTGCACCACCTCCCTGGGCAGCCCATTCCAATGCCAATCACTCTCTCTGCCAACAACTTCCTCCTAACACCCAGCCTGAATCTGCCCTGGCACAGCTTGAGGCTGTGTCCCCTTGTTCTGTCCCTGGGTGCCTGGCAGCAGAGCCCAACCCCAGCTGGCCACAACCTCCCTTCAGGGAGCTGCAGAGAGCAATGAGCTCTGCCCTGAGCCTCCTCTTGTGCAGGCTGCACACCCCCAGCTCCCTCAGCCTCTCCTCACAGGGCTGTGCTCCAGGCCCCTCCCCAGCCTTGCTGCCCTTCTCTGGACACCTTCCAGCACCTCAACATCTCTCTTGAATTGAGGGGCCCAGAACTGGGCACTTCAGTTCCTCTCTCCTTTGATTCAGCCTCTGCAAGCATCTGTCTGGCTCTGCTGCTTCTAAAGCATGGAAATGCTACCTCAGGTGTTTAAGGTCAAGCATGGCAAAGCCTCCAGTCCTTGCTGAGGGGAATGCTGTGGTTTTGAGTGTCCCTTTCAGCTTCAGTGATTCCTTAGTGTGCCACTGGGCCTGAGGAGCATCTGGGCTTTTTGCAGCACCACTCTGGTCAGCTGCTTCAGCTGCAGCAGGGAGCCCAGACCTTGGGCCAGGCAGGAACAGACACCAGAGAAGTGAAGAGAGACCCAAACAGGCACAGGACTGAAGCAGAACAGGGAGGTGGAGAAGAGTGGAGTGCTCTGAAGCCTCTCTACTATTGCTTCTCCATGGCAGACCTGGGGGAAAAGTCACAGAACCATTTCAGTTGGAACAGACCTCAAAGGTTGAGTCCAACCAGCAAAGCTCTGCTCAGCATGGACTGATAATTCACCACTCTTGGTGCTTCAGCCACAAGTTTGGGTTTGATTCTTTTGTGGTGGTGGTGAGGTGTTTACTTTTTGTGCCTTGCTTCTGTGCTCCACAACCTCCCTGGAGGTGCTCAGGACCAGGCTGGATGAGGCCCTGAGCAACCTGTGCTGGTGAGAGGTGTCCCTGTCCGTGGCAGGGGATTGGCACTGGCTGATCTCTAAGGTCCCTTCCAACCCATTCTGTGGTTCCTTAATGTCCCCAATGCTGAGGGTGAGCTGGGAGGTAGAAGCTGCTCAGAAGGCAGCCAGAACCTGCTGCTGGTGTTTTAGCAGGGAGCTGTGCTCCTTTCCCTTGGCTGATTGCCCCTGAGGAGCAGAAGTGTGCTGCTGGGAGGGGCAGGCAGTGGCAGGAACCAAGCATGCCAGAGGGGTTGGCACAAGCTCATTGTCAGTCTGTGCCCCTGGGAAAGAAAAGCTGCTGGTGGGGTTTTGTCCTATCCCAGGGTGGGCAGTCCTGCACAGCCCAGCTGAGCTCCTGGGGGTGCATCTCTTGCTGGCTGGTACCTGGGTGCCACCCCCCTTAGGGGTCTTATGATTGTTCTGCTTTTCTTCCCTTCACCCAGGAGTTGCTGAGGCCAGCAAAGCATAATGCACAAGTGAAGCCCAAACTCCTCCCATGAGGGGCAGCCACCACAGCCAGCCCTTGAGCTTCCCCTGGGCTTGACACTGATGAGCACACTCCATGGGTAACTTCAGGCATCTGCTCTTTACTTGGGGTTGAGGTTTTTCATCTTTTCACAGAGCCACAGCATCACCCCTCAGGTGGCAAAGCCCCTCAGGGTCACCAAGGCCAACCTAGAACCCTACTCTACAAGATTCACCTTAAACTGTATCCCTAAACACCACATCCAAGCACACAGAATCACAGAAGCATCACCCAGGCTGGCAAAGCCTCTCAGTGTCACCAAGCCCAACCCAGAACCCTGCTCTACAAGATTCACCTTAAACCACAGCCCCAAGCACCACATCCAAACCACCCTGAAACACAGCCAGGCTTGGGGACTCCACCACCTCCCTGGGCAGCTCATTCCAGGCCCTGACCACTCTCTCCAGGAAAAACTTTTTCCTCAGGTCCAACCTAAACCTCCCCAGCCTCAGCTTGAGGCCATTCCCCCTTGTTCTGTCTGCAGTTCCCTGTGAGCAGAGCCCAGCAGCAGCCTCTCCACAATGTCCCTTCAGGTAGCTGCAGACAGCAATGAGCTCTGCCCTCAGCCTCCTCTTCCTCCAACAGTCCCACCTAACCTTACTCTGAGGTTGATGAGGCAGTGGAAGAGCTTGTCCAGAGTTGTGGATGAACAAGGCCAGGCTGGATATGGCTTTGAGCAACCCTGTGCTAGTGGGAGCATGGCAGTGGGGTTGGAATTGGATGATCCTTAAGGTCCTTTCCAACTCAAGCCATTCTGTGGCTCCAGTCTATAATTTTGATGTCTTTTTTTTTTCCCCCCCCTTTAGCCCCAGGACAGTTCCAAAGTGTTAACTACTCCAAGGCAAAGCAGACCTCTTTTAACATGAAGGCTACCCCTGCATATGTGCAATGCTTTAACACTTGGTGTGCTGAGACTTGCTCTTCAAAGTGGTTTTTTTGTTAGCTTCAGGGGTAAATAATGTTTGGCAGGGATGATCTAGCAGGCAACAGAGAGAGAGGTGCCCTCACACGAGGAACTCACCCAAACAGCCTCCCAGTTTGGAAGCTGATTTCAGAGCAGCCTGAGCACCTTGTTCTACCTTGCTGCTGAAGTGCTAAGTGGGGGCAGACACCATGGGGAGAGGCTCCTTTTGTCTTGCACACTTCATTAGCATCCTTTAGTATGTAACAAAAATTCTATTGGCATTTCCAGAAAGAAACCCACACCAAGGGCTGTGGTGAGGAGGTGGAGAGAGGTTCTCCTCCTCCTCTGCTCTGCTGAGGCCACATCTGGAATATTTTGCCCAATTCCAGGCACCTCAGGGCAAGAAGGACCTCAAGGAACTGCTGGAGAGAGTCCAGCCCAGAGCCCCCAAGCTGCTGCAGGCAGTGAGCATCTCCTGTGAGGCCAGGCTGAGGGAGCTGAGGCTGGGAGCTGGCAGCAGAGGAGCCTGAGGGCTGCCCTCAGTGCTGTGCTAAAGATGTGCAGGGCAGTGTGGGCAGGATGCAGCCAGGTTCTGCTCAGGGGTGGCCAAGGGCAGCACTGGGGGCAAGCTGGAGCAGAGGAGGTGCCAGGGGAACAGGAGGGGAAACTTTGTCAGTGTGAGGGTGCTGGAGGCCTGGAGCAGGCTGCCCAGAGAGGCTGTGGAGGCTCCTGCTCTGGAGACATCCAACCCCAGCTGGATGTGTTCTGGCTGCCCTGCCCTGGGTGCCCCTGCCCTGGCAGGGGGCTGGACTGGCTGANAAAAAAAGGAAAAAAGCAAGAAATAGTCCTAATCAAGCAGAGAATTTAAGTGAATCTGAAAAGGGGTTTGGCCAAACCTCTTTTTGTGTGTGTGTGTGTGTGTGTGTCTTTTAGGCACTTTTTTTTTCCAGGAAAAAACCAGGACAAACATTTTCCACACAAACTAACATTTTTTTTTTTACAGTCTCTCACCTTCCCTTGGGAATTTTCCTTCTAATTTGTTTCTCTTGGAGAATTTGGTCTCCAACTTCCCCCAGGGTGGGGGGAAGGATCCACAGCCTACCTGAGTCAAGGCCTCAAAAGGAAGCCAATCCAACCTCACTCCTGTGGGCAGAGCAGGGATATTCCTGTGCCCCCTTTAACCCTTTTTCTTCTCACCCTTTGCTTTAGCACATCCCTGCAGCTGCCAACCAATGGGGACTGGTGGGCACCTGGTGAGTGCTGGATGTGGTTTGCTCCTCAGTGAGCCAAGGAGAGAAGAAAAAAACCAAACAATTAAAAATAAAAGTTAGCTCACAGCAAACATTTATAATCAGTTCTGAACAAAAGTTAGCTCACAGCAAACATTTATAATCAGTTCTGAACAAAAGTTAGCTCACAGCAAACATTTCTGACCAGTTCTAGATAAAAGTTAGCTATAACAGCAGGGGTCAGTGCTGGCACCAGTGCTGTTTGACATCTTTGTCAGTGCCATGGACAGAGGAATCAGTGCAGCCTCAGCAAGGGTGCAGCTGGCACCAAGCTGTGTGGCACAGTCACTTGCTAGAGGGCAGGGATCCATCCAGAGGGACCT
>WBNM01022360.1:462569-479804 GCA_013399055.1 Ramphastos sulfuratus | reverse complement strand
GCCTCAAACCAGCACAGAGGAGAATCAGTTTTTATGGGTAAAGTATGTCACATGCTGCAGCTACTTTTATGGGGAAAAAGGTAATTTTGAGAGTTTGCACATAGGAGTTTTTGTTTGATTGGTTTGGGGGGGGGGTGGTGGTGTGGTTTTTTTAAATTTTATTTTTTATCCCCAGGATAATGTAATGGATGATAAGGTTCATTTTTAACCCCAAAAGCCAACGAATCGAACAAAATCCATACAGTTCTTGTCATCCTTCACAAAGAGAAATGTAAAAGTTGCCCCTCCTCCCCAATAAAAAGACTAATAACTGTTTTTCCTCTGGTAAAATATTTCTGTTGTAAAGCCCTCAGTGAGAACCTGTCTAAATGCAACAAAAGTGGGTTCACGATTGTGTGACTTCTATTAAGTAAATCTCCTGCTACACCTACTCCATTGCGCTCTTTTTCTTCCCAAGGTAATTAACATCTCTGCAGAGTTGGCTTCCCACCACCTCCACCCAGTCTAAATCTCTAAAATCTCCTATTTTTGCTTTGACATCTGACTAGAATTTTTTTTTTCCTTTTAGGCACAGCACACACATCCACCCACCCACATGATTCAAAGCACCAGCAGCTGTTTCACGAAGAAAATCTACAGCAAGGATTTTCAAGCCCTCTATGCTGGAACAAATTGTTAACCAGGAATTTCATGCAACATTTTACAAAATAAATAACCCAAGATGCTTGTGTGTTATTTTTACATGAGGAATTAGATTTCTAACTTAACACAGACAGGGAGAAGAATACAGTGGAGAGTCTTTCGTTTTTCCTAGTGATTAAAAGTGAAGGGAGGGAGAAGGTTGCATTATCTGCAATTAAATACCATTTTTAAAAATCCCATAGGTATGTCACATTCTGGCTTTGGAGGACTTAATAAAACCAAATAGTCTTTGTGCAGAGTATAACAACCTGCCTGTAGGAAGCACCGATTGTTTTATGCATCGTTCGAGCTGTGTGACAACAGCATCGCTTAAGCCTGAAAGTCCCTTTGCAGAGGTCAGAAATGGTAGGGCCACACAGCATCACTAAAGACTCCTCTACTCTTCCATAACCTACAAATCCCAAGGAGCACTCAGCAGTTGGACAGCTTACCACTTCCTCTCTAAAATCTGGGAAAAGCTGTCCCTTGGCATGAGGAACAGCCAAGAAGGGTAGGTACATGTTTAGGAGATGACAGGATCTACTTGGGATCTTCCAAAGCATCTCAAAGTGGTCACTGTTAGATGACAGTCGGAGGTCTAGGATCACTGAGGAGCAATACACTAACATAACTGAAGACACAAGGCATCCATGAGACAATAACAAAATACCAGACCTTCTGTGTCCTCAGACATGTCTCATCCCTGTTAGAAAATAAAGCCAGGTGGAGGTTAGCTGGGGTTCCATTGATCATCTCATTCACTCCTGAGGGAGAATTGGCTTTGGACTTCAGCTTGCATTTATACACTCATTTATACTATCTCTCATTTTCCCTCTAACAACCACTGTGCCATTGAATGCAATTTCACAATCCAGAGTCAAGAAAGAAGCAATGTTTGGTTTGGGTTTTTTTGGTTTTTTTTTTCAAAACTAGGAAAATGTTGTCTTGAATTATGTTAGATGCTTAAACTTTAACAATACAGGGCAGTTTATTTATAAACTCCATCTGGCCTGTCTTGATTATCGTGTTGGATACATTAACTCTCTGAATAGGTATTTCTAGATATTAGATATCTCTGGCAGCACAACAGGGGGAAAAAGAAAGTAATTTATCTAGTTGTTTCAGTGGACAAGCAATCCTTAGAGTTTCATAAAGCATAGCTTGTAGGAATTATTCTTTATTACTTTCGGTATCAGAATTAAAAAGAAAGGAGAGTAAAAATCCCAACAGGAAACCAAGAGCTAACCAGTGTTGCATTTATTGGAATTCTTGATGGAAGTCCCTAACACCCTGGGAGAAAGGTGTGGGAAACTTGAGGGGCTGGAGCATGTGCTCAGTTTACCTTTGGCCCCTTTTAAAAAGGCAGCATGAAGCAAAACCTGCCAGCAAGCCAAGCACCACCGTGTTCCCTGGACTCTGTAGAACAGGTATGGAAGGTTTTGCCATCTGTGAATTTGCCTATTAGAGTCTCATGCGGTTGGTTTTGACCAGCTAATGAAATCAAAAAGATGATGGAAAGCATCTGTAGACTCTACTTCCTTGTGCCTATGTTGATGATGATGCCAAAACCGTTTTTTTTCCTCAGTTTTCACCCAAGTGCAGATATTGATTATTTTCATCCCAAGTCTGCTCGAGATTCTTAAAAGTCCTGCTGGATTCAAGGACCTTGACCTAAACCAGGCATCCTTTGCTTGATTCCAGGTTTCCTTACAATAACATCACATGGTTTAGCTAACCCCTCTGACACATTAGGATGCCACACTCCTACTCAAGTCTGGTGATCAGACACAACTCTGTGTGAGGCATTTATGTGCTGAACACTTGCTTTTCTGAGAAGTTTTGAAAAGGACAAACCTACCCAGGACAAAGTTTCCTTTCCTGTTAGCGTGTGGTGAAGCAAGAAGTCCTCTGGTATGGATTTTTTTCCCCCCCCCTTTTTTTTTTTTTTTTCCTTTTTTCTCCTCCTTTTAAGAGAGTAACAAATTACATTTCTGAAAAGCTCCCTGCTACCTCCTGGATGCAGCTGTGTGTGTGTGTGGTCTTCCCAGAGCCAGCGACACATGGGTGCACTCTACGTACAAGCAGAAAACTGAGCCGGATAAGATCAAACAGTGGCAGATGTGCTTCTGTTCTTCTGTCAAGGATACAGCTGTTGCCAGCACTTTGTTATCTTTCCTCCAAAGCTTACTAACCGGCTTCAGAAGGATTTACTTCCAGAAATAATCCAGACAATGAACAGAGGGTTTTTCACATTTCCAAGTTAATAATTTGGAAAGAGATTAATATAGAAACATTTAAGTGATACAAGTTCCACAGCTCTAGACTTTGTAAAAGAAAAACAACCCTAAACAACAAAACACATCCTCCACAAAGGATAATGATTTCTGGCTGAGGCAATCTCAGAAAACCCACAGAATTTCCTGGCACTTATTTTGTTCAATTCCTCAGCTTCTGCAAGATTTTCTTTTACCGGAAGCCCCAGGCCTTGTTTGTGCAAACATTTTTCCTTCCATTTTCAACTCATCTCTCCACTAGTATTAGCAATTCTGAAATTACCACTGAAGTTAATTCCTAACAGTATTGTTTTTAATCCTCTGAACACTCAGGAACCTGTCCACATGAGTACACCCAATGTTACTAGGTCTACCTATCTAAATCAGTCTTGGCAGGTGCTGAAAATTCCCCAGAGGACTGCAGGCAATGAACTATCCTAACAATTACTAAATACTGCACCTCCCCTCAGCCTCAGTTTTGAATACTTGGTATCACCTTAAGCAAATAAAGGATGATGCAAGTAGGTAGTCTCATCCTTGGTTGACAGCTCTGCTTCTCCTTTGTGCTGTATTTCTTCATCACCAAATTGCAAAGAAAATATTCTCAAGTTACTTCAATGTCTAGACTGGAAAAACTCCAGTAACCTTAGTCAACCAGAGTACACCACAAACATAGACAATATGAGTATCTTAAAATCACTGGGTACTGTTATTTCCTTCGATTTCATCCACTCTTATTTCAAACGTATCTTCAAGAATGTGAAGTCCTGGTCTATGTAGCAGAAAGGTCCAGTGCACAACTCAGTGAGATCACCCCACATAGATACTGATCTTCATTTTGAAGTGTGCATTTTGTTTTCCACTTGCACCATTCCCACTTCAACCTTCATCAGCTCCAACATTCACATTCTTCTTCAATACTCCACAGGCTGAATGATTTGTCTCCACAGGACCCCACTGGAGTGTAACACCTCGGGCACACCCCACACCTTTGAGGTGCCCACTGCATCACTGTGTGCAAACACTGTCTTGCTGCTACACCTGCACCCCAGCTGAAGGCAAGTTTCCTTTAAATCGAGAGTCCCTTCTGAATCATTCAAGGTGATGCTAAAAAAATTGGGAAGGTGCATCAGGACAACTCTACCATCTTCAAATAAAACCAGAAAATCTCTATTAAAAATACTATTTACTGCAAGTAATTTCACCAACTGAGAGACCTGTTCCAGCTTAAGTTAGGCTGGTGTGCTATGACTCAGGGCAGGACAGATGTATGAGCAGATCAAGGCAGGAGAACAAAATGAAAGGAGCCACTCCTTCTCAGAGAGCAGCACCATCCACCTTCATTATTTACAGCAACAAGGAACCCAACAGGGAGTGCAAAAAAGCAACTAGGAGTCTCTTCAGGCATCTTTTACAAAGTACTTCATTTAAGAACATGTCTCTGAAGAACATGTCTCTGACAGACAAGCATTGCTCTCCTGCACAGGCTGGGAAATCTGAACCAGAAAAAAGTCCATATTGCAGCTTGCTTACAAAGTAAACTCATCTGATGGGAGTGACTAAACAGCATCACATTATTCTAAAAGCTCAAGTATGGATTCACAGTATAGACAAGGCTGTTATTATAGTTACTCTGTCTCGGCAGTAAAGTCCTTGTGTATTATATGATGTATATAAAAAGATATTAAAATTACAAGTAATGCTTTTACTTAATAGTCATCTCACTTGCATAAGTTAGATGTTTACTATAACATGCACACAAACCATGCACAAGATTATGCATTAAAATTATATTTGATACCATGTTTTTGTATTTCAAAAGGTGTTCTTTCTTTTATGGGGGGGGGGGGGGGTGGGTCTGTGTGTTAATTGAGTCAATTTGTGGAAATTACTCTTTTATGGCTCCAGTACTATCTCCAGTGCTAGTAATCAGGTTGAAATTAGCTCCAATAGCTAATAACATACTATGATAAAGAGAAGATGAAAGCCGTCAAACGTGCTCACATTTTTCTATTACAGTAATCAAACAGATCAGCACTGGAAATATTTTCCTGTGGTTTCTTGTGTGAGCAGGTATGGATAGGAATGCAGGAACATTGTACCAGTCAGGTTAAACCTCAAGAAGTCAAAACCTGGCTACCTTTCTACTGGCTCACCCTGAGGTGGCACCAGCCATAAGCTGGGCTCTTCAAACAGTTCCAAGTGTCACACACTGCCTTTTGGATGAAAGGTCCATTTCATATCAATTCTCAGTGTCAGAAGCACAGTAATATTGAGCTCATGCTTCTCCCACATTCCTGTCTTACGGTTGGCACACTTTCAGGGACAACCAGAAATGAAGACATTTCCCAACTGGCCTGGGAGAAACAACATGAAGGGCAAAAAGAACATGGCAGGAAAAGCTTGGTGGGGTGGGGGGGAAAGAGAGAGATAAATACCTATCTCAGTTACCCAGAAGCGTGGGCGGGGGGGGAAGCTTTGGGAAGCTGGAATAAAAATATTTTCTGCTAATTTAATCACATTTTACCAGGAGAGGTTCCCTGGAAATCATAGTCCTGCCAGTGATGCAGTCAGCAAAATCACCTTCAGGGCATAAAGTGAGGCATCTGGGCATTTCAGCAGGCATGGGACAGCCAGCTCGGACCCCAGCAGCATCTCACTCCTCTGGGATGCACACAGCACTCCTGACAAACAGTGGCCATAAATAAAACCAGGGCAGGGAAAACTGGAAATAAAAGAATCACAGACTCTTTGACAAAACACACATATGTGCTCACCCACACCTTTCAGAATCACAGCATTTCATTCAAGATTTCCTACACAGATTAAAAGGAGATGCAACAAACCATTTTGTAAGGTCACTTTTCATGTACTTTAACACCCCTTTATCTTTGGCTATGCAAGGCTGCAAAAAAAAATCCTCTGATCATTTCACCACAAAATTATTAAACCCTAAAAGTTAGGTAGTTAAAAAGAGTAAGTAATTTTTAAAATTTAGGTATTAGAAAAAGATGTAAAACACAGTACATCCTTCTACCAAATTTACTGAGCACAGAATCAGAGGAAAACACAGAGATACTTGGAATGCCAGGAGGGAAGGCAACGCTGTCACCATTTCTGCTACATGTTACTGCCAATTAGAGTTGGTAGGTCTTAGAGACACACTTAGAAGCCATCACACCAGTGCAGACCCCTGGCAAGGTAAGCACTGACAGAAGCTTTTTAAATTCAGTGCCCAAAATTTTCTAGTATCTAAACTACTTGGTAAGTTTTTCCTGAGAAACAGTTGCTGTTGGTTCAATGGTTGGATTTATGGCACTGAAAAAAACAAAAAAACCCACCCAACCAACCAACCCCAAAACAAACAAACAAACAAACAAACAAAAAAACAACACACACACACACAAAAAAAACCAAACAAAAACAAACCCACAGAAAAACAAACCCAAAAAACTCAAAACCACCAAAAAATCCCCACGCACACCACAAAACAAAAAAACCAAACCAAACAAACTACAAAGAATTATCCAGGTGAAGGAATTTCATCCATGCTACCACACTCTGCAATTTTTTCCTCCTGAAAGGAAATTTTTTTGAATCTAAGAGTCACCTTTAGGCAAAATATTCTAGGATATTTTTAACAACCATGTCTTGAAATAATTCCATTTCCGTGAGCAAAGAAAATGATTTGTTTTGATTCTCTGAACACAGCATTGGAAGAACTCTGAATTTCCTCTCTGTGTGCCAAGGATGCCTGCCTCTAGTCACGAGAACAAAAAAAAAAAGCGTGGTCATATAGAGGTGGGCAGCTATTAAATTAGGTAGCAATTAGAACTGGTACAGGAATTGGGAAAGCCAGAAATACATCAAATATTACAGGATTTACATATGGCCTTTTTTAACCTTCCTAAATACCTGCTACCACATGCTGCTGGGGCTCAGTCTCTGCCAGCTTCCTTCTGCTTTAGCAATCACACAGTGAGTGACACTCACTGATAGAGCCCATTATAAGGGCATATATATGCCACCTAAACAGCTTCATCATACTAGAGAATGTGCTCTATTCACTTTGTGGAACGTTATGTGAATGCTGATGGGCAAGATTTGGCCCATATCCTTATTCTTACTAATTGCAATTTACTTCAGAAATAGATCCTCTGATTTTGCTTTCCCAGCACAGCAATTTTTCTCTTCAATACTCTCACACACTTTTACCCAACTTAGTTGCTGATCTTCAATATTTAAGGTAATTGTTAGGTAATAAACTCTTCTAAATTATTTAGCAACTGGGAATGTGTCTCAACCACTTCTCCCCCCTGCCCCCCCCGAAACACAAATTGTTTCTGTTACCAAAGTTACTCTTGCAATCTATTTATCTTTTTTAACCTTGAATGTTAATTTTTTTTCTAGTCATCCATTTAAGAATCTCACAGAGACAACTTAGGATTGGCAGTTGAGATGACACTTGCTGTGTCACTTTGCTGCTGCCATTTCAGAATGTCTCATTATACACTGCAACACTGGCTATTAATTTTTAAGATAGCTTTGTGTTCCTTTTTTTCTCAAAGGATAAAAATTGTGCTGCTGCAATCACAAGTTCAGTAGAAATATAACAGCTGACCAGCTGAAAATGAGGACAGAAGCTTGTTTCAGAGGGATTATATTTCCTTCTCAAATTATGTACAGAAACAAGTTTCTGTACACAATTTCCCCCTTGTCTGTATTGTTTGGATAACACCTATTTCCAGCCTATAAAAAATAAACAAATACCATGCACTACCAGGCATTAGTCCAGAGGATGATGGAGGATACCAGTCTGAATAATTTTTATGTTTTCAAACTTGCTGTTCACCTCTAAAAGGCAGAATGATGTAGGTCACTTTTAATGAGGAGCCCTGTGCTCCCACCACACTATGCAGCAATCAGGCACCTGTGAGCCCATGTTCTACCTGCATCATCACTGTATTTTGTCATTTTTCACAGGGCAGACTTTTGCCCACAATGCTGGGGGTACTCTCCTGCAGTGAAGTCTCTTGGTTGCCTCATTAACTCTGAATCAGTGTGTGCCCTTGCATTCTACTATAGCATTTCCTCCAGCATTCATTATGGTGCTGTTTGAACAGCCTTGGGCTAGAGCTAGAAACATCTTAAAACATCATTGTGAAATTAATTTCTTGTCATCACACAAGTCACTTCTAACATAACTGAAAGATGTACTAATCTATTCCCTTGTTTGGTAGCGGAATCTTGGTTAAGCTCATCCAGGGCATACTCATATGGAACCTGTGAAATCTTCAGCTGTAAGTTGTGAGCACCTGTCCACAGCACCTGTTTTTCTGTGAAAGACACTGCAGTTTTAATACCTGCTCTCTTCCAGCCTTGCAAGCAGGAAGAATTAAAGTTGTATGAGCTGTTTTGAATTTAGTGTGTCCACTTCTCAGTGCTTGACTCCCAAGATCATTCAGTGGATTCTTCTGTTGTTGGACTGAGAGGATTTGGAAGAAATCTGGCACACACTCTTGGCTGGCTTCCCTCTGCCATGCAGGACTGCTGGTTATCAGCACAAGCCTCTTGCATATCCCTCTGCAAAGGAAGTTAAGCTCCCTTGACTCCACTCTGCTCCCTATTTTTCTGCTACTCCTTTTCTGTCCCACTTTCCAGCTTTCTTCAAGGTCTATCTTCATCCTCCTCACAAGTGCCAGCCAAGCCCTCTGTCCTTCTGCACCATTCAGCAAACAGGAAGGGACCAGAGGGCAGCAACATACTTTGCCAGGCAGCTCCCTTGCCCCTTGACAAAGATGGCCAGGGGACTAGAACATGCTCTTATGAAGAAAGGACTGAGGAATTTGGGGGTTTTTAGTCTAGAGAAAAGACAACTGAGGGGGTATTTTATCAATGCTTACATATTCTTAAAAGGTGGGTGTCAGAAGAATGGGGCCAGTCTTTTTTCATTGGTGCCAGCAACAGGACAAGAGGAAATGGGCACAAACTTCAACATAGGAAGTTCTATCTAAACACAAGGTGGAATTTCTTTACTTTGAGGGTGGTGGAATACTGGAATGGGCTGCCCAGAGAAGTTGTGGAGTCCCTTGTCTCTAGATTCATTCAAAGACCACCTGGATGCTATCCTTTGCTCTAGGGGAATTTGCTCCACTAGATGATCTCCAGGGATCACTTCAAACCCCTATCATTCTGTGATTCTGCCAGCTGTGCTCACAAAATGAATTCCCAGTATTTATGCCTTTAAAACTTGGGCTCAGAAGTTCTCTCAATCCCTCCCTTCAGCCCAGTCCTAAATCTTTCTGCTCCAGTCTGCCCTGCAGCACTCCCTCCTCACTCTCTTGAGCCCTGGGGGTTTGGGAATGAGGGACAGGTAGATGGCAAGAAGGAAAAGGGAATGGACTAAGCCTGCTGGGAGAAAAGAGGATGGAGCAGAAGGGTAGGAGAATGTGCAGTCTCAGCCTTCAGGGACAGCAGCAGCAACCTGCAGAAGTCACTCCTGCAAGAATCAACCTGTTGAGTTGGTGGTGCATCAGGAGAAAACTACACACAAGGCTGGCATTACACAGCCTGCTCCATGTCCTGCATGACAGCAGCACTAAGAGGTTTCAGCAGCCCTATGCTGCTCCACATACCTGCAATTCAACACACTCCCCAGAGAAACACATTGAGGGACAAATGTAAAATAAATCTTATGCAACCAGGACATTGACAGTGTTAAAGTGAAGCACCCTTCTGTATTCCTGATCACTTCAAAACATTTTTTTTGTTACTATGTAATGTCAATCTAAGGTAAAAAAGCCCAAATTAACCAAACAGCTGCATACAAGTAGGATTTAAGTGAGATTTCTGCAAGCCAATGTGCACCTTATTATTTGTCCAAAGTGAACTGTTAGAACAACCCCTTTGAAGTTCAGACCAGGATGGAGATACATGTCCTTCATCACCACCTTCATTCTGAGGCTAAATCCCTTAATTCACTTGAGCTTCAGCTTTTTTGTCTTCAAAGCAGAGATAACTTCTGCCCATAGTGATCCATGATACCACCTGGTATTTGCCAACACAGGGAAGACTTTATTCTAATAAGTGAGGTGTATATAAGGCAGGATCCCAAACAATGTTCTCTATATTCTTCCTCACAGCCCTACTTTGTTTGTTTCATTTTTAGCAGGAAAAGTAGGTCAAAACATAAACAATAGTTGTTTGAGTGCAAAAAACAACTTCTAATTTCTTTGGGTCTAAACACACTTCTTTCTCCAAATCAGCACTCAAAGCAGACAGGTAGGGTAACTGGGGACTGGAGACAAACATGAAGGCAGCATCTCTTCTTGATCTGTTCCTTAATCAGCAAAGGTTCAATACAAAAGGAATAATTCATGTGGCCAGCAATTGATTCCAGCTTGGAAAGCCCCAGGGGAGAATTTTAATCATGGAAAGCTCACCTTCTTCTGGGACATTCTACAACAGAGGGTGGTTCCTTCTGAATGTCTTTTGGGTAGATTACAAAAAAATAAAAAAAAAAAAAAACCAAAAACCCCTTGGATGCTCATCTTGTTCTTAAAACACACTTTGCACTTCTGGGCAGGGCCTCTGGCTGTGGGCATATGCTGCCCCTGAAGCTTGCCCCTGCCACATGCAGTAATTACTTTCTTTTCATTAATTGGTCTTCATGCATGCATGCACATCCACAAACCAAGCGACCCACTGCTGCAAGTGCAGCAATTTAAGCTTGGGAGATGTGCTTGCCTGTGTTTGTAAAGCCAACAGCCCACTGCCACCAGTACCAGCTTCGTGGCAGTAGAGGCACAAGCATCTGTTGGGTGTAAGCAAATTGGGGGCTGGGGGCTCAGCTTTTTGCAGCAAGCTGCAGGGGTTGTGTGTGATGACTGCAAAGCAAGGCAGTTGGGTTAGCTGGCAATTCTGGAAACAAACTCACTGGCAGAAACAGCATAAAGATGGTGACACATTAATGCTGTACCAGTGTCAGTGAAACACTGCCATCAATTTCAGCAGGCGGTGTGGCTGATTTATAAGCCAATATATAACCAAATATAGAACAGGAGATGTTTGGGAAAACAAGTATGTGAAATAAGCATGACAAATAGAAAAGCTTTATTAAGGGATGATTTCTGCAACCTCTCTCTCTCCCAGGACAGTGATATTTTAGCATTCTCATCTAAATAGGAACACGGATAAAGAAGCTGTAAACTTGTCTTATTACCCTGTGGTTTGCATTTTGGCAGAAATAACTGATGACTTTTGTACAGGAGTGAAAATTTTGAACTTACATCTCTGACTGGACCCTGCTAGGGGAAAGCAGTCACCTCACAAGTAACTTTGGAGAGACTAATAAGAGGATGAATCTAGTACATAATAAAAACAAGTGTCTGAGCAACTCATTAAATTCAACTGATCAGGATTCTTTCAGGAAATACTTCAGCACACTATCTGGAAATGTGACACAGAATAAGAAAAGTCTTCATGCCTAATTTGTTACCTAAAGCTGATGAAGTCCAATGCAAATACTGAAGAAAATTAAGTACTAACCTGTAAACAGCTCAACCAAAGTGAATACGCAGTTGGCATTTACATTAGCAGCTCTGTCTCCTCACTCCCTTTAAAAAGAATCTTTTTTTTTTTTTTTTTTTTTTTTCTTCACTGAAAAGGCCTCAGCCTTATCAACCTAATACGGGTGGTGGCTTTAGATTCTGTGCTACAGACAGTGTGGACACTTAAAGCTCTTGGCTCATTAAGATTATGGAGTCAAACTAGTCAGAGATAAAAATCAATTCAGTCTGGCAAAATCACTTTGAAGGTGTCCTGTGTTTTTCCAGTTATCACTACAAGGGTTCAAAATGGATCATATAAAGTGGGTACTTAGGAATTTCAGGGCTTTATGCAGCCCACCTATGTCTGCCTTCAGCCAGGGCTGACAGTCACAATCCTCTTGGCACAGTAAACATGCTGGGGTACCTTCAGCCTCCTACCTTGGCTCCATCCACACTGATAATCCGATAGCTGTTTCTCGTGCTGTCATAGAAGTAGGAAACAGTTACAGCCTGCTTGCTTGCGGGAACCCAGTTCTTCTTCGTGCTGGGGTCAATTTGGAAGACATGGGCTCTGGTGGTGAAGATGGGTTGTTCTCTGGAATAGGGAGGGACAGGAGAAATGGATGCATGAGTCTGCAGAAGATGAAATGTTGCAGAAGCCCAGCCTTGACCAGGCACGTCGAAAGCACAAGACAGACAATGCCTGGCAATATCCCAAATGAAAAGGCTGTTCCAGCTTTGGGTAGCTCTGCTTGGCATTGCTACATGACATTCAGCACCCTAAAATTACTGTCATAGCCCAGGAAGCAAATGGCTTTTTTCTCCCCATGCTGTACTAACTCAGTATGCACCTTTTCCTTGAGCTATTTAATTCCAAGAAAGTATACTCTGCCATGCAGGCTTTCTTTCCTCATCCACATATTTTGCAAAATGCAAGAGCCAGCAACGCACAGCTGGCTTTCCTCCTGCTGCACATTCCTGTGAGTTGCCACCTACAACCAGGGTTCATCTGTGGATGTGCCAAGGGCTCCAATGACCTCCAAGCACAGCATAATTACTGAAATATTAATCTCTACCATTAGAATCCCACTGTTCTGCGGATGTGCATGAAAATTTCATCAGGTGCAAAACCAGTCAATCATCCTGGAGAGAAAGGGGAAACAAACACAACCAAAACCCTGCGTTGATACATATTGCCTTTCAGTTCAACTCTCAGTGGATCACATGCTGCCCCTGACACCTCCTTCCTAAACACTGGCCCTCCTTGTATGCTTTTTTCTCACCAGGAAAATTGTGTACACGCTGCAAGGGTTTTATTTTGCCCTCAAAAGGCAACAATGCAAATCACACATAAAAGCAGAGAATATGCAGGACCAAGAGAAAAAAAAACCCACATGATACACAAAATCATCCAGGAAAAAAGATCAGAATGAAGACTTACTTCAATGCCACAAAACTAAATTCACTTCCAACCACACCTTTAATCCAAGTTTAGAAGTGAACTGCAAATTAAGATCTACTGTGCTCTTATACATATATTTTTTATGCTTTTAGTTCTTAAAAGCTACAATATATAGTCATCTATAGTAAGTGTACCACACAGTATATTCTAATCACATATAAAACATTCTATTGTGAATAGTTACACTTGACAGAATTCAAATCCAATTGTACTACAATAGAGCTACTGCCCAAAATTGTTTGCCACATGGAAACTGAAAAGGCTGCCAGGCTGCATTTTGCACAAAGCAAATGAAAGGAGAAAGGTGAATGGACAGAGAGATCTCTTGCTCTCATATGCTATTCTTCCCTATTCATACACATAATTCTCTTCTATTATTCTCATAGTTTGGAAGCTACGTTTTTATTAAGATTTCCATAATCTTTGGCTCCTATCTATCCACCTGGGCATTTTCAGAACAGAACAGCTCTAGGTACTGTATGTAGGAACCATATCAAATATCACACATGATCATTACAGCTGCAGTTAAATTAAAATAGAGAGGAGTAAATAGAAGAATATCAAACAAATGAAGTGATTTAAGTATGGAATTAGCTCAGGAAAATGGCATGAGCTTACAAAGCTGAGTAAGGCCTGAAGAGGGAAAAAAGGCAACAATAGCTTTCTACTTGCAAGACATATGCAAAATTTTACATTTTTCCAGGGGCTGCCATGCAGATTTCTGGATGGACAGCTGTGCTGAATCCTGTGAGATACTTACAGGAAATAAATTGAGATTACAACGAGACTGTCATCTTACAGCTCTGAAAGAGTTGCATTTGCTTCATCTCTTCCTTATCAGTAACTCACTGAACTCTGTTCTCACTTCATACGCCAAAATCAATGTTGTCCTCAGTTGGGAGGAAAGAAAGGGCAAAATTCTAACATTTGCAAATCATCTGTTACACAGCATCAGCAGCGTGACACCCACAAAGGTCATGGGAGTTTGCTTCCAATAAGGAATGCAGGGAAAGGAAGTTTCCTTCAAGCTGTTTTTCTCCTTTAGTCTACTCTGACTTTTCCTGAGTAAAGAATAGTTTTCAATCTGTTTCACCTTGTGCTTAGCACTTGCATTTTTAGTGGATTCCACCAATAGTTGTTTTTTTTATTAATGATAATGTGACCCATACATTGCAGTCTAAACTTTCAGAACTCTTCTCCATGCAAACCAATTCCACAAACAGCTAACTCTGCTAACTCATCTTATAAATACCAGAAAAAATACCTCTTAAATCTATGCTTAGATTCTCTGCAGCAGGAGCTGTAGGCATATAAAGTAAATCTGGAGATAATAAAGTTGAATGAAGGGGAAAACTATCTATCTCCATTTTTTTCAGGAGCCTTACAATACTGCTGCTGTCAACAGGAGCTGTATACATGCTTCCAAGTGGATAAAATAATAGGTACTGAAGACCAGGGCTTGAGATAGCTGTCTATGCATTTACATGGGGCTTTTATTCAAAACTAAAGGCAAAAATCTATGTTTCTATGCTTCTAATCCTCATAATTAGGATGCAAACAGCACTGACACTCACAGTGATAGTGTGCTAGATGATAATATTTTTAAAAAGTAGGACATGTAATGTGTGAAGTCAAGCATTTGATCTCATTCAAGATAAGTGAGCTATTGACCTCTCAGTGAGGTCAGCTCTTACCCCAAGGAACTCAAATCCATCAGCAGCCCCCATGAGCTGGCACCACTGACACTGGTTGCTGCTTGCACCACATCTTCCCTCATGCCGTGGTGAGTTGGCAAAACCAACATCATTGGCAGGCTCTGACGGTGGAAATATCCCCCATCTTTGCATCCCAGACTCCCTTCACCAGTGAAGCATATACAAGCAACTGTAAAACTGTGTTTTCAAATAAAACACTGAATTTGACACTTCTACAACACTTACCAAAGCCCTGCAGAGCTCCAGATTGAGAAGGATTATTCTGTGCTACTCACTTGCAACTTCTGACATTCAAGAAAGCACTTTACTGATAGAGGAATGACTGTTTCCCAGAGATTCTTTCCTTTTCATTTTATCAGAGATTTATCAAGTGTTATACTTAAAACCACAGCAATGATGACTTGAAATTCCTGTAGCACATCCTGTGCCCTTTGAGCCTCTGGAAGCTGGCCCTTATGTGAGACTGCCAGTTTGCCTGGGGAGGCAGGGAGCAGTAGTGCTGCCAGCCAGGCTGAAGACTTGTAGATCTGAAGACAAAGAGAATTTATGAGTGCTTGTAATCTCATGAATTCTAATCAAAGTTAAAAAGAGGTTTTAATCAATCATTAACAAAAGAAAATCTGTTTTAAAATCAATTTGACAGTAATATCCACTGTTTAGAATAAAGCTGCTTGAAAAGTAGCAAATGGAGACCTAAATTATAGCTAATAGTTCTTAGTTCCCTGTGTAGTAATGTAGATTAAGACAGAAAATGCACTTTAATAGGCTTTTAAAATGACTAAATATGTCCAGGATGTTTTATATATATGATTGCAATTTTCAAGTTACAGGTATACTCATTTTAGCTGACTTTTGATTTCCATCTTTGTGTCATCTGTGACGAACCTTAAGTAAAAATTAATCATTCTCCATTAACATAAAAATATGTCATAAAGATTTTTTTGAAGAATTTAAAAAGCAACCCCTCAAGACCAGAGCCAACCAACTGCATCCACAGCTGTGTGAGATCCAGTAGCACCTTCTGGTTAATACACAATCATGCCAAATTTCACAAGTGTGTGACAAGCTGTGAGCCATGTGGTTTATATTACTCTTCCTAATCAATGAGAATGAGCTCTCACTTAAGAAGAGTTCAAATTATTTAATTCAAAGTTTCTTATTTATCATTTGAATCATGAACACACCCAGTGATTTAAGTAATTTCAGCTGCAAAGAGTCTTTGCTGACTGACAGCCAGCACTCTAAGGGCTGTGAGGTGCTGGTGGCTGATGGAGCCGCAGCATGGTGAGCCCTGGCTGAGCAGCCAGCTGGCACCTGGGAGAACCTCCATCTCTAGACCCCAGCCACATGTGCAGCCAGCTTCAGCTCTAAACAAGGCACTGATGTGAACACTGTAGCAATCTTTTTTTGGTAGTAAATATAACACAGTGGCTAATGTGGGTACTTGTTGGATCAGCACCCACGTTCTCTTCAATGTGCAAAGCGTCCGGTGCACATCACACTGACTGAGCAGTAAATAGAACAAAGCAGCTCCTTGTTGGAGAATCTGGAACATCAAATGTATTTGTGACAGGAGCTCTGGCACTCCACTATTTGCACATTTTGCTAAACTTTCATTCAGCGATCACATAAAATGTCTGGGCTAAGGATTCCTTGTTTACGAGACAGGATTACTTCTGCTTTCCTCACACTAATACTACACAGCTTTGCATTAATTAACTGATGTACCAATTGGATTTTTTTTTTTTTTAAAGGACTTGTCCTAATACAGCAGCTATTTGGTGAAGGATGCACATGACTGCAGAGAGTATGTCAGTGTAGGGTTTTTGGAACATGGTGCTTCCTGCTGGAGGCCAGCATCATGCACATGTTGAGGTTTATACTACCTGACAGCGCCAGCAGATCTGCAGTGATTTGGTATAACAAGTATTAGGTAATGAGGACCTTTCAAGAAACACAAGTAGGTATAAATGCAAACCCTTACATTGTCACACAGCCCCCATCAATAGTCATGAAACAAACAACCAAAACTTTACTTGCTAAGCCAACATAATAAACTTGGTGTCAATCACTATCTGTACTGAGCATCACTATCACTACCTGACAGTGCCACAGATCTTCACATGTAATGTAGTCTAGAGCGATACTTTCATTTATGATAATTCAAAAATAAGCAACCTTGCTATACAGAGGAGAGATGTTTCCACACCACCCCTCCCCAGGCTCAGCTATCTGCACACCCACAGCTCTCCCACTGGACAGCTAACAACCACCCTCAACTCCTGCGTGGAAGTGGGATGGTACCAACTCCAGCTCCCACAGCCACCCAGCATTACCTGTGACCTTGACTTCTTGAAAATGCATGTACAGCTCCAAAGGCTAAAAGCACATTAGAGAAGCATGCCTTTGGTCCCAAACAAAACTGAATAAATGTAACTTTCCCCTTGAAAGCAGCAAGCTCTCCAGTGTTACGGAAGGGGTAATTAATTACTGCGAGATGATATTTTTTAAATATTAATATACAGTTTATTAATATTAAATATTCAGAACTCGCA